>VDFB02198922.1:0-78276 GCA_007258455.2 Sequoia sempervirens | reverse complement strand
ACCACCAATATAGCATTATGCCTGTTCCTTGTCACCGGTAGACCTTGTACAAAATCCATACTAATTATCTGCCATTTCCAGTTTGGTACACTGTGGGGCTGTAGTAATCCTACCGGGTGCTGATGCTCTACTTTGACCTTCTGACATTCAAAACATCCTGCAACAAATTTGGCTGCATCCTTTTTCATCCCCTTCCAAAAATATAGTGGTTTAACGTCGGCTAACATCTTGGTTACCCCTGGATGACTTGAGTAAGGTGCTGTGTGTACCTCTTTCCATATCGTTTTCCTTAACTCAAATGATTTTGGAATATACATCCTACCCTTGAATCTCAAAAGTCCATTTGCTTCCATCCGAAAACCCTCATATTTCGGTTCTTGTGGATTTGTCCGAAGAGCTTCACGAACTTGCAAGTAGAAGTCATCCTCATTTAATTTTTGTAGTACCTGAGTTCTAAAATCGGTGTTGATTGACACCATGGAAGTTATATGCTTCTACTGACTCGATGTGTCGACCACTCTGTTCTCGTTGCCCTTGATGTAACTGACCTCGGAATCATAATCGAAGATTAACTCCATCCACCTCCTTTGGCGAGCATTTAAATTGGGCTGTGTAAATATGTACTTCAAACCTTGATGATCTGACTTAAGTTCAAAAGTCTTTCCTAGTAAATAGTGTTGCCACATTTGCAAGGCATGAACAATAGTTGCTAACTCTAGAATGTGTGGGGCGTAATTTTTGTCATATTGCTTCAGTTTTTGAGATTCGTAAGCCACCACCTTTCCTTCTTACATTAGCACTCCGCCTAATCCATCTCTAGACGCATCCGTTATAACTACAAAATGGCCGTTAGGGTTTGGTACAATCAAAACTAGTGTAGTCGTTAATTTTTCCTTCAAAGTATCAAACACTTCCTAACATTTTTCAGTCCATTCGAATCTCTTTCCTTTTCTTTGAAGAGAGGTAATGGGGTGGGCAATTCTAGAGAAATCTCTGACAAACCTTCGATAATACCCTGCCAATCCCATGGAACTTCTGACCTCATGAACATTTTTCAGTACTGGCCAATCCACTATTGCTTTTATCTTAGCGGGATCCACTGCAATTCCCTTTGCTGATATTATGCACCCTAAGTATTGTACCTCTTTCTGAAAGAAAGTACATTTCGACAATTTCCCATAAAGCTTATGCTCCCTCAGCCGTTGGAGGACTATTCGAAGATGCTGCAGATGCTCTTCTTTGTTTTTGGAGTAGATGAGAATATCATCCAGGAAAACCAATACAAACTTGTCTAAGCAATCTCTGAAGATACTGTTCATTAGGTTCATGAATGCAGCTGGGGCATTGGTGAGTCCAAAAGGCAAAACTGTAAATTCATAGTGCCCATATCTAGCCCTGAAAGCCGTTTTATGAATGTCTTCTTCCCTCAATCTGAGCTGATGATATCCTGATCTTAAATCTATCTTAGAGAATACTGCTGCCCCTTTCATTTGATCGAAAAGATCATCTATTCGGGGTAAGGGTTATTTGTTTCTGATGGTGAGCTTATTCAACATTTGATAGTCTATACACAGATGAAGAGTGCCATCCTTCTTTTTAACAAATATCACTGGTGCACCCCAAGGTGAGACGCTAGGTCAAATCAAACCTTTATCCAATAATTCTTGCAGTTGCACCTTTAGCTCCATGAATTCTACGGTGGTCATACGGTATGGTGCCTTAGAAATAGGCTCGGCCCTTGGAACTAAGTCTATGGAGAAATCAAACACCCTCCTCAGTGTTAACCCTTGTAGTTCCTCTGGAAACACATCTTGGTATTCCCGAAGATAGGCATTTTTCGAAATATCCACCAATTTTTTCGATGAAGTACACAACATAACCACACTTAACCAACTTGATTAGCGTTAGCTCCAAATAGAAAACCAAACTTGAAAAGAACTCACACCAAGAATGCACACTCAATCCCAATGAGGAATAGGTGGTCATATGGTGGAGGAGCTAAATGAAAAATACTTGAAAGAAACTACTCAACGTCAAGAATGTGCACTCAAGATCCCACTGATGGCAAGGTCTAACATATGACGGAGTGTTGAATTGAAACTAGAAATGAATAGGCGGATAACCAGCCATGAAGAGCATTTCCACACTACCACCAAACAGTGGGGGGAAAAGATTACAATTAAAACAATTCATCCGCTGCGGCGGGCATCCACAGATTGTGGGGATTCACCACTTGAGAGTGGGTACAAGAGTAATACAAATCCAATTATCCACACTGGCGGTAAACCATCCAGGGGTACTAATGTGAAATTAAAGAAAGAATTGCAGCAATAAAGGACTGGAACTGTACTACTGTTTACAGTCTTACAATATGGAAAAAGAGCTGCAAATTACATGAAAATTACAATAGATTCAATGTACCATGATACTGGATGATTCCATGTTAGACATCAACAATAAATGATGAAGAAAGGACTGGAGATTCAAACTTAAACAAGTTTGATGTAAAATAACAATTCTGGAAATGAATAACCAACAACTGTGAAACCAATTAAATGTTCATAACTTCACCAAATTACCTCCGAATTGAGTGATGTCTTTTGTAGAAGCCTTCTAGAGGTAGGCGCCCAAAAACAGATCACAAAACAACACCAAAACTCAGCATATAATTCAAGCACGAATTCCAAAGCTTCAAGAATGGTACGACCCTCTTGAGGGGCGATTTTGTCATTAAAAATCAGCAACTCAAAATAGAAATCTGGAAATTTGTGGAAGGGGTCGCCCAAAGCATAGAAATCAGATTCTCGAATGCCCAGAACAAAATAAAAATTACTCACAAAGCTGTATACAAATTCGACTTTCAGCTGTGATTGCATCAGCACTTCAAAACTGGAAATATCATTAAAAACTTCAACTGTTGAGCTCAATCTGCTAGTCTGGATGAAAGCAGCAATGAAAACCAACTAGGTGTTGTATTTCAAACACGAAATTGGATTGAAACTAGGAGGTAAGCATCCCTCGAAGTAAAAACCAAGTTGTCATTTCGACAGCATAACATTAGCATAAATTCATCGATAATCAGCTCTTCAAACAGCAGCAATATATAAGTTTTGTTGGCAAATGAAGCAACAAGAACTCTTCAAATTCCAAGAAGTTGAATCACTTCTTCCAAAAAGGACGCCACCTTTTTGCCTTTTACTTTTTGAATAATAAAATATCATTCAACTTCCCCTTTAGGCATCCATTTCATATTACAACAATAAAGCATTTATTAAATAATTAAATGCTCACTTGACCCCTTTATGTCCCCTTCTTTAAAACAACTTGAAGTCATCAAGCCTAGTGGGGTACAACTTCAAGACATGAAAATTGACTAAGTCGAAACTCATCAAGGAGATAACCAAATACAATGCCCAAGGCCTGATGAATTGCTAAAATAGCTGACAAATGCCAAACTGACCAAGTTATGATGATGCTTCTACCAAAATGAACTACTAAAAATAGCAAATGCCAAAAATAGTAAGTTAACTTCAAAACCATCGGAAAGCCAAACTGAACACTGAACTGCAAAGGATTGAATTGCCGCGAAGATAGATATCACAAAAGATAGATTCTGCATAAAAATACACCTGCCTGGCAATAGGTGCCCATGCACAACAACCTCTTGTTCCCACTGAACAACAGAAACCGAAGAGGAAACCTAGTTTTCTACTTCAGCTTAGCCTACGGATTCTAAATAGGCTAAATCCAAAAGAAGAGTATATGGCCAAAATGGGGACATTACATTTTCACCGAAAGTTTCTTCTTTAGAATCGATTTCCATTTCCCCTTCCCTACTTTGGGTGTGCATTAACATATCATCAAAATATGCGCTTTCTTTGTATTCCCTAACTTCTTCCATTTTAACCTTGAACATCTGGCAACCCTTCCTTTTATTTCTTTTCAGCTGCATAGCCGAAATTTGTCGTATCTTAACTTCTCATTGCACCCCTTGAATTAACATCGGGTTCCCTAGGTCATCCACACATTCTACTGTCTTAGCATAACCGTCAACCTTAGCCCTATGTTCCCTCAACCAATTCATTCCAATGATCACATCATAGGAACCCAGAGGTGCCATGTAAAGGTTAACCTCTGTGACGAAGCCTGGAAATTCAACCCTAGCTTCAAACAGACACTGCTCTACCCGAGCTCTCACCTGATTAGCATACTCAACTCTCCAAGATTTAGCCATGTATCCGGTTCTTTTAGGAAACCTACCCAATAACTTAGGGGATATAAAACATTTAGTGGCTCCTGTGTCTATTAAAATAGTTATTGGGTTTCCATAAAGCATACCTGGAGTTTCTATAGGAGTGACTTGGTATTCAGCTTGCCTGTTGTCAACTGTTGCATGGATTCTCTGCTGAAAAGCCGTCTGTTGGGGTGGTAGAGGTTTCTGCTGCTGCTGCCCCTGCTGATTCTTATTAGGGCACTGATTGGCATAATGTTCTCCACAATTGAAGCATCCTCCAAGTGGTCCCTTCTTTTCCGGACTTGTGCTTGTATTGGTTTCATCCTTCCTGTTATTATTATTATTACCCCTTTTATCCTTCTTGTAATCAAACTGATTATTCTTGTGACCCTTCTTCTTGAAATTCTGATGAGACTGACCCCACTTGCCTTTATTACGTTTTCTATCCCTGAAAGAATCATCCTTCTTCAATCTCTGTTCTTTTCGTACAGCTTTTTCATAAGCCTCATCCATGGTCCGGGGTGCCAAGACATCCACTGGACCCCCTATACGATTGTTTAGCCCCATAATGAATTTCTGAACCCAAAAGTTTTTCATCCTGCCGATATTGAGGAACATATTTTAGTAATTGGGTATACTTCTCCCAATATTCGTTGATAGTTAAAGGCCCTTGCCTGAGATTTTCAAAATCCAACAGTTTCTGATCATAATATAACTGCAGAAGCCATCTTTGACGGAATATTCACACAAACTAATCCCATGTTACTTCAGCTACCGCCAAACCCATTTCAGCCCTTTTGTTTTCCCACCATGTGGCAACTTCTCCTGCCAACTAATAGGTTGCCCAAGCTGCTTTGGAATTATCAGAATAATCTCTTAGATCAAAATATTTCTCCATTTCCGTTAACCATGCCTTTGCGGCATCTCTCAAAGCGGAGCCCTCAAACTTAGGGGGTTTTACCTTTTTCATGTCTTTAGCTAGTTCGTTAGCCAATCTACTTCTTTTATTTCCCATACTCAATGTTTTAGAATTATCCTCATGCTATTCGCTCTGGTTCTTAGACCTTTCGTCTCTTGTTTCAGATTGCCCTTCTACCTTTCTCTCAAGGTTAGCTATATGGGCTTGGGTTTCATTCATTAGGTTCAATAGCTGGTCCAGTTTAGCCATGGGATTATTATCCCAATCTCCTCTGAACCCATTTCCGGAATTCTCCATTCCAATGAAGTTCCTGGAGATATTAATGGTTCTCGTTAGTTTTGATTTTTGTTGTTATTCAGTAGTTTGCATAACATAAGTTAAGGAGTTTTCTTTGCAACATTCAATCGAATATTTTTAGACTCAAATCAAATTGAATTTCAAGCAAAAAATAGCTCACAAAAATTTGACATTAATTCAATTTTCAATTGTTTACAAAAGAACTATCACTCCATTTGATAGGTTCCTCAAGATTACAAAATCTCTATCACTACCTGTGATAGATTCAACACATAGATTTTACAAAATTTCTATCACTACCTGTGATAGATTTATTTCAGGAATAATACAAAATTTTCTATCACTACTTGTGATAGATTTATTACAAAAGATTACAATATGTTTATCACTTTCTGTGATTGGTTCTTTTTTTTCAGTTTTTCAAGAATCATTTTCGCTATTAGTGATAGGCTCCTCCTGATCACTAAACTCTGAAAATGGAATGAGTTTATAACTAGGAGTTGGAACTTGCTCTCCTGCAGATGTTTTTGGTTTGATCTAATAATTTGAGAGGTTCATAATGTTGGTTTGGTTTATCTCCGCAATTATGGCGGTCTTCATAGGTTCCTTCCTAGAGGTTGTCCACTTTCTTCTTTCTTTCCGAAGTCTCTTTAGAGCTTCGGCCATTGTTTCAGAATCCGATGGGAAAGAACAACTTGAGTAATCATATCGAAGCCGGATCTTCCACAGTCGGACGGCTATAGGATCTCAGACTTTCTTCCGAGGTGTTTTCCGTATCATCATCCTGGAAAGACACCAACGGTTGTTTTAGTTTTCTAAGTTTGCATCAGAGCCCCAAGGTTCAGTGTAGAACCTTGTAGCTTTGATACCATGTGTAATACCCTAATTGATCTACAGTTAAGAGAGGAATCTAACTATCAGCTTTCAGCTGAAGGTAACTTACTTGTTTACATGCTAGGGTTTCCTATGCATTTTGAACGGAAAAGAAATACGATTTTAAATAAATATATAATATTCAACTTTTCAACAAACTTTTAAATTTACAGTTTCAACTGAAAAGGAACAACTAACTGATTTCCATTTAACTGAAAATACAAATGAACTTTAACTAACTTTTCTTTGCTCCCGAAATACAAGAGCGTTAATTTCAGCGAACAATTAACATGCTAAGTAATCATTTCAGAAATTTAAATAGAGAGGTAAGGGTTTCGAGAAGATACAGTTAAGAAGTTGAAATACTTGAGCTTGACTCTGTCATCATGGGAAAAGGAAATATCATCAAGGGCTTTACCGCCCATTCGAAGACCTACTAGCCTCCCGTACTGAAGAAACCCGTCCCTTCACGATTACCAAGGATCTCATTTTATCATCATGCCTCTGAGCCTAGTGTCAAGGACCTATATATCCTGATTGAACCTTCACTATGGGTACCTCCCAACTACAAGATTACTCCGATCAGTGGTATATCTGGTACTTGATAGCTCACAAATGCTTATGTAGCATAGTACCTTGGCCAAGGATTTCATTATCATTACTGGCACTCCTGTGCCATCAACACTCTCACCCTTGCTCGACATGATTACATTTGTCTCAAGATTTAAATTATATTATTTGGTTTGATTTTCATTTTCTTAAAGTTTCAGGGTTATATCTTACCCATTAAGTTTATACACATAAATGAGATTGATTCAGCATAGAAAGTTTTCAAAACTCACAATTATATATAAATCCCATTAAGACTCGGGTGGGCAAGAAATTCCATTTAACCAACATCTCTTTATAGGGAAGAAATTCGGTTTGTCCAGATAGGATGAGTTCATTAGGTAATTCTAAAAGGTTCCACTGAACCCATATACAAAATTAATCTAATGTCTGGCCGACTGATTCAGATATGAACAACCAGTTGATCTTCAAGAAAAAAGACTAGGTTCAGAAGTTTAAGACGAAAAAGAACATAAAGTCTCATCACTGTTATTTGGTAAACAGATTAGGAGAAGGATAAAGTTTTGACTCTAACATGATTGAACAGAGCAGAGCATCAATTAGATGACATACTGCCTATCTTTCATTTTCATGAAGAAGAATGGGGTGATTTGAAAGCAAGACTCTTCTTTGAACATTACACTTTATTCAAGCTCCTTCTAAAATCGAATTCCATTATCTTTCATTCAATTGAGAGTCCATTGGAATTTCAACTTATACACGTTATTCATCTGAACAATTTCATTGTTAAAGATTCAAGGTTATCATAATCTAAATTACTTTTACATGCCTGAAAGAGTGAAAAAAGACTTGATGAAGCCTGCTCAAGAATCTCCCAGCGATAGGTCCTGCAGGCTCAAACTTCAACCACAATTCCCACTTATGGCGACTAAGAAAAGTCCAGATTGCCACCACCTAATTCGCCTTTAAGGATGGACAACCAGAGAAGAACAATGGAAATAGCCAGCTAGATAAGGATGGAACAACTACTATGCCAACACAAGATGGAATGCGACTCAGAGAAGAGTAAATAAGATTTTCGAAGATAGTCTATGGAGGATGCAGAGTATCGAAAGAAATTAGAATGCCGTGAAAAAGAAGAGAGAGTGAAAATTAATGGCCTTCGATGATAAGAGGAGACCACAAAGAAACCTCCCATCAAGATTTTCTAGAGCCGCGGCTGCATGGCTTCTTCTTGGCCGTTTCAACTAGAGGCTTGAAGGAAAAGATGACGAGAAAAATTACTCCTCCAAACTCTGACAACTCACCTTTTATTAATTAATTTTCGATTTCAAGGCCTTTCCAATATTTTCATAATTGATCGATGGCCTTAGAATTATATCGATTATCATTAATTTAATATTAAATAACAATTGCAAAAATATATAAGTAATAAGAATTGGTTTGCTCAACTCTCAAGAGGATATTATTAATAAATATTTTAATTATATCTATTATTTTAATTTGATATTTAATAACCATTTACAATCTCCTTAAAAGGTGATTATTGACATATATATATATATATATATTTAAAATTGACTTGTATAATGATAATTATATTTAATTACTTATGGGCAAGTTACTACTTCGATACACTTGTCTTACACTGACTCGAGGTTTGATGATAAAATTGATCCTTTGTTAACCACGTTCTCTCCCTGATGATATTCCCTTTTCCCTCATGGCGTTGACAATCTTGCATCCACTGACAAGAATTATGGTTAGATCGTCCTGAACATTTATATATATGTACACATATATTTAAATATAATCTCATGAACACATTCAATTTTACATGAATTAGAAAATCACTCGCATATATGAGAAAATCGTTTGCATTTGCAGTTATGACAAATAAAACATTTATTTTATCCTCAATTTCACATTCACATGAAAGTAGTTACTTGCAACTAGTATAACGACCATAATTCCATTGTCATAAACATGTTCAAGTTAAAGGGGATGTAACACTGGGGACGTCTTAGATGTCCCCTAACCGTCTCGGGGACAGCCAACCGTCCCCTACTGCTGTAGCTGAGTTTTATGAAAAGAAAACTCCAAACTTTAAAAGATAACAATTTATTAAGTTGTCCCCTACTACTGTAGCTAATTTTATAAAAAGAAAACTCCAAAGTTACAAAAATAATGATTTATTAAGCTGTCCCCTACTATTGTAGCCAAGGTTTATAAAAAAAACCCAATTATTTCAAATCCTTATTAAAATTTTATAGAGGAATTTGTTCCATGATAGTGCTATTGTTTCTGCATTTGGACAAAACCATAACATCTGAAGGAACCATGGGATAAAAGTAGTGGAAGAGTTTATATAAAGTTTAAACTTAAATGTGATATAGCCAAAAAAAAAGATACACCATAGAAATGTACAAAGGAAGAAGAAAAAACCATTGGGGTTCACCTCAAGTTTCAAGAAGTCTCCTTTTATTTTCTGTTGTTAGGTGGAAGTTGCAACAGCAGTATTGCTGCTGTTGTTGGCTCCTTGCTGCACTGCCATGTTCACAGTTTCAGTCTTCATTATTTTAATCCCATATAAAATTTAACTACTTTAATGCCTATTTTAAGTATAGAAAATTTGGTAGCTAACTATGTAAAGGCGTAGTGTATATCTATATACAATGTAGACATATTGTTTTGATGTTTGTAAAGTTGGACATTGTATTTTTTATATCTGCAAGAGTGATACGTAAATAGAAGGTAAGCACTTCTTCAAAGGTAAATTTGATTATCTATTTTGAAATTTATGGTTTCGTTACTTTCCAAGCTTTTAAAGTTATTACTATTAAATTTAATTTGTACGACTTTCATGTCAACTCTATTGTTTTGTATTGAGGATTCTATAATGTATATGTCAATATGATGAATGCCTTTTCATTGTTATGATGTTATCATATGAGTATTTCAAATTTCCCTATATTTTTAAAAATTTCCCTATTTTTTATATAGCCATCCCCCGTCGTCCTAGAAACTTGGTGGAACATAGTTCGAAAGGCCTAGACTTGCCATAGTTCCAACAATTAGCCCTAGTTTTTTGAGGAGATTTGGATCTAGATTTGTCACTTCTTGTCCTTATTGCCTTTCTCTCTTGGTTTTCCATGAACGGATAGAGCCTTCGTAATTGATTCAAAAGCTTTTCTTTGCTTCTCTTCTATAACTAATGATGACAATGATGACACTAACTCATACATCTCAAGCTTAGAGGTAGTGCTCCCAGTGGCTATTAGAAGGTGATCCCAAAAATGGCCTAAAAAAATCTATCCCTGAAATGTGTCCCCCTGTCCCAGAAACTTGGTGGAACATAGTTCGAAAGGCCTAGACTTGCCATAGTTCCAACAATTAGCCCTAGTTTTTCAAGGAGATTTGGATCTAAACTTGTCACTTCTTGTCCTTATTGCCTTTCTCTTTTGGTTTTCCATGAACTGATAGAGCCTTCGTAATTGATTTAAAAGCTTTTCTTTGCATCTCTTCTATAAGTGATGATGACACTAACTCATACATCTCAAGCTTAGAGGCAGTGCTCCCAATGGCTATTAGAAGGTGATCCCAAGAGTCTGGGAAAGAAAAAAGGAGTTTCATGCAATTATCCTTCTCCATTTTCACTCCAATGGAGTGCAATTGGGTCACAATCATATTGAACATGTTCATGTGCTCAACTATAGAACCACATTCTCCATCCTAAGGGTAACTTATTCCTGAAGAAAAGTTTATTCACCAGGGATTTAACTTGGTAAAATTCTTCCAACTTGTTCAAAGGGGTTTGTCCAGTAGCTTCTTCATGTACATTCAATAACATTGATCTGCCAAACAGAGTCTAATGGGACCCTTTGCTTTTCTATCCAATATGTCCTATTTGGCTGGTGGTATTTCTGCAGGTTTGGTTCCAGATACTACAGCCCATATATCTCTATCCATGAGCATATCTTTCATCTTGAGCTTCTAAAGTTCAAAGTCAATGCCTGAGAACTTCTCTATCCCTATCCTTGATGTGCTCACTATTTTTTTTGCAAAAGGATTTCCTTTTGCACAAACTCCCACTTAATCTAAGATTAGTACAAAAAACTGTATCCTTAATAGCTAGAATCCAAGGTGAACAAGCTCTGATACCAAATAAAAGGAAGCAAAAGGTACATAAATTCTGGCTAATCTAACCTTTGAGAGGAGGTATGAAAATACACAATTATAACATTACAAAAAAGAATACACAATAAAGATTATACCATAACAAATGTTTACGTGGGAAAACTGTTTTAGGTGAAAACCCCCACTCTCCAAAACGTGAACCAATTGTATTATTAGCAACAAGAGTTACTAACTTGCAATGCATTCTTAGGGACATGCTCTTATAGGACTATCTCTAACATGCAATATTGGAACAATTTGACAACCTAACTGTTGATGCGTGTTTTATGACACACCAAACATCAGAATAAAATGCCCAAAGACACTCTATCCTCTCTTGAAAAACCACCGCATATGCTAAGATTGCGAGAAGATCATATGGCGATTCCAAGGTTTCTTTAGTCGGGTCTCGACGTGTGGATAAGCTCAATGGCCGTTGTGATATGCTGGTAATAAACAAGGGGACTTACGTAAGAGAAAATCTTCACAAGTTTAGGACTTAGGAATTTATCATTAAAGGCTCGGTTAGGACTTTCAATTGTGGATCTCAAAAAAAATGCAAAAAGAATAGGGTTCAGGAGAATCTAGTCTAAGCCTAAGAACTCAAGAGACAGTAAGGACTTGGTGAAGAGAAATAAACCACACTTTGTTTCGCCTCTGTTGGACAACATACGCAAAATGGGTGCAATCTTCAAGGGGTTTGTGAGAATAATTTTCAAACCTCGAATGAGGCTGAAGTTAAGCTTCCACGGTTAAGAGCTCAGGCTAACTTTACAAATCGAATGCAAATCATCCATTCGAAAAAAGTATGAGCTACACTTCACCATTGAGTCAGTGCGATCATTCTCTCATTCAATTAACCAACTTTCAAAGCAAATTCTACTTAATCTAACTTTAATTCTAATCTATGGTGGAAGATAATATGTAACCTCGCTTACTATTCAACAATAAGAAGTTATTTGAGGCAAATCATGCTCAAGAGCTTTTATCATTCAAAATAGTCTCAATGCGACAATATACATAATCTGTCTCCACACCTTACAAATGAGGGGGCGAGCTCAATTTATAGGCTCCCCAATTACAATTCAATGGCCAAGATTGATTTCAAATCAACGGCCGAGATTACAAAAATAAAACCCTAATTAGGGTTTGTCACTTTCGACCAATGAGAAAATTTCATTTGAGGACACTTGTCCCTTTTGCTAAATATAAATCAACAATAAAATAGAAAGTTGTTGCATGTTGATTTGGAACAATTTGATTGGTTGAAAGATGACGAGGCGCCACCTCAGCGTGCTGGATGTCTTCCTTGGTTGCTTCGTTTTTCTTCCACGTGCTTGCCTTAGAATATTTTCCCTGCCGATGACTCTGTCGGTTGTGCTTGTTCCTTCCTAGCTTTGATCTTGGATTCCTTTTGAGACTTTGATTTCTTCCTCTTGCCTGTACTGGAATCTTTGAGGTCTGGAAGTCTCCCCTTAGAACATGTGTCTAGACTTGAAGTTGGTTGCCTTGGACTTCCTCCTGCTTGAACTAGGTTGATGTTATTCCTTTGGATTTCCTCTTTAAATTCTCCAATTCGTGCCGAGAAATTGTCTAAGTATGGAGATCTGTTTGGAACACTCTCCTTGTCACCATCTGAATCTGATTGGAAGCTTGTCTTTAATTCTTCAGGAGATGAAACCCTTCAAGAAGTTGCCTTGATTGCTTCAACAGGTCTGGGATTGTAGATGAAATCCTACCAAGATGTCTGGATATCCGTTCAAGTGTCTTGAATTTGGAGAAGAATACCCCTGTGCTTTCGCCATAATGGAGAAAATTGGAATTTCCTTTGTGAAGTATTTCCCAGACTTAGCCAAATTTTGGCTATTTTGTAACACCTTCATGTGGACCATTCAACATTTAGCCAAGGTTTTGGATGAACTTTGCCTGTGGATTTGCCGTCAATTCTGAATCTGGCTTGTGCTAAGGATTTTATTCATTTCTTCTTTATTTCTCTTCATCCTTCCTGTTTTCTATCCAACACTTAGTGAATTCTTCTAGCCAATTTTCTCATCCTCTCCTTGGGCGGACTTCACATGAGCTTGGACGTTTTCTCTCTCGGCCTAAGTCAGACTTCAAGCCACTTTGGACAAACATGCCTAGGGAGAAGTCAAACTTTATCATGCTTGTGCCATTTCTCAGTTGAGCAAAGTCGGATTTGCTAGTGGTTTCGCCATCTTATCTTTATGCTTGGCGAACCTTCTCAACACTTTGACATTTCTTTTCTTGGTCTAGGTCGGACTTTGCATCATGTTTGCCATTGTACTTGGCGGATCTTATGGAGCAAGCAAGTCGGACCTTGTAAAGGTTTGGACATGCTCTGCTTCGGAAAAGTCAGACTTTCTTGTGCCGTCCCATCCTTTTTCCCTCGCTCCATTTGGCTTGAAGCAGACTTGCCACCATTCCACGCCATTGCTTCTTCTTTGAAGATTCGCCTCGTGTCGTCATCCACCTGCAAGAAATAAACAAATTTAGATTTTCTCCCTCCTGAATTCTAGCTCCGAAGTTAAATTTTTAACACTCTCTCTCCTGAAGTCACGGCGAATTTAATTTTGCCCATCGGATTTTATCTCTGGCCGGCACAAATTATTTTCCTCCAAAACATCGTCTGGCGAATTCGATTTTGTCCAAGGCATTTTTAAATTTCCAAGCAGTAAAAATTATTAAAATATTAAAAATATTTTAATTAATTCCAACCTGTTCGTTTTGGACCCATGGCTATTTCGATTTTCCTTCCATTTTTCTTGGCTAAGAGTGTATTTTCCAATTTTGTCCTTAATTTCGTCTAGCCAAACCAAAATTTAAGCCATTCCGTCGAAAATTTTATTGCCAGATCCCTATTTTTCTTTGCCGAGGCGAGATTTTAAGCTTATTTTGCTCTGCCAAAGTCAAATTTTCTCCTGCTCAGTCGAATTTTTCTAGGCAAAATCCTTGTCCGAATGTCTTCGTTGGGCGATTTTTCTTGACGTCTGACATATTCTTCCTCCTCCTGGCCAAGGACGATCCTTCCTTTCTCTTTGCCTTGTGCATTTTTCTTCGGTCGAAGTTGGCAATTTTTTAACATTTTCCATACTTAGGCAAATTTTGTCTCTTTTCCTCATCGTGTTAGGCACATTCTGTTTACTTCTTAGCCAAATCCCAATATTCTTTAGCACGTGTTCTTTCAAACTTGGCATTTGACCTCTCGAAAGTGTCATGATACTTGGTCAAAAATCTCAACTTTCCATCCTTTAGCCTCCATACTTAGGCAAATATTCAAACTTTCCTCTGGACTTGGCATTAGCACTTAGTCAAAAATCATTCTTTTCATCTTAGGCGGACTTTCTTAGCTTCTTGGACAAGTATCATGGACGTCTTTAGCACCTTGCTAGCCTCCTCTAAGTGTATGGCGGACTTCATAGATCTTTTGGACGAACCCCTTGGATGTCCCACTTTTCTAGGGCGGACCTTGAAGCTTTTTGGCACTTGTCTCTTTGGAATTATCACAACACTTAGCCAAAAAAATCATTTTTCCACCCCCTTTAAGCTCTTACTCTTAGGCAAAATTTCGAAATTTTCCTTGGCTGGGTACCAACACTTAGAAAAATTTTGATTTTTCCTCACTTTACATGCCTAGGCGGACTTTGGAAGGGTCAAGGATGTCAAGGGCGGACTTTGGAGGTCTTTAGGATATCCTTCTTTGAAGATGGCGGACTTTGAAGGCTGTTTGGACGTGCTTTCTTGTGGATGGCGGACTTCAAAGGTCTTTAGGACGTCCCTCTTGGTAGATGGCGGACTTTCAAAGGGTCAAGGATGAGCTGGGCGGACTTTAGAGGTCTTTAGCACATGGATGGCGGACTTTAAGACTCTTTTGGATGTGCATGTTATGTGCTGGGCGGACTTCAAAGGAGTCAAGGATAAGAATGGCGGACTTTAGAGCTGTCAAGGATGGGTCTTCAAGATGCATGGCGGACTTCACCAGCTCTTTGGATATCCTTCTTAGCTGCTGGGCGAGTTCCATGACCTTCCAGACCTTTCTTTGTCATTCTTCCATGGCGAATTTTCCAGATTTGAGCAGATTTCTCACAAACTTCACCATTTTTGAGTTGATTTTTATGATTTCAACCTCAGATCTGGTTGATTTTGAACTGGTTTTGACTGGTTTTTCCAGATTTTTGAACGTTTTCAGTCTGATTTTCATGCTTTTTACTCGTTTTTTCCAGATTTTTCGAAAAATTTTCAAAATTTTCAATTCGATTTTCTGAGAGTTATATTGAGTTTTTCGAACTTCTGAGTGCGTTTTCAGAACTCGGGACCCTTCTAAAAATAGAAACTTTCCAAAAATAGAAACTTTCCAAAAATAGAAACTTTCTAAAAATAGAAAAAGCAACCCTAAAAAATAGGGAACCTTGTTTGGTCCGAAAATGCTAAAAATGAAAAATCGAAAAAGCAACATTTCCTAAAAAGTAGGAAGTCTCAGAATTGGCTGAATTTACAGTCGATCTTCGTTTCTTGGGCCTTCTGAGCGCTTCCATGATGTCTACACACAGATTCAAGCATGAATTACTGACTCGGCTCGGGTGACTCTTGGCAAACTGACCTGAAACTCTTAGCAAAGTGATCTCATTGTAAAAAGACGAGTGATAAGCAGTTGCAACACCGAGGCAAAAAAAACGAAAACAGGGGGTCCCCATTTGCAATGGGGCGATGTGTGAAAAAGGTCACAACACTAACAATACCTGCAAATCAACCATATAACTCGTACAATACCCCATCCTCAAGCACCACAAATAGGAACATATCAAACCACAAACCAAGAATGGTTTTCCAAAATCATGTACCAAATCCATGAACCCAAAAGTGGCACAAATTCCAACACCCAAGTTGGTCATAATATTTTAGGCTATTTTTAGAAGATGCTCTCACTGCTGTTATAACCTTTCATATGTAATTCCCCAATTTGGCTGCCCTATTTTGGCATATTCAACCCATTCAGAGATGCCTTATGACGTTTCATAATGTTGATTAAGATTCCAATATAATCCCTATAACCATGTTTTTATGCGTCATAAGAATTTTCAATTTATTATAAGTAACTCCCATCTTACAATGTCATAAGATGCTCTTACACATTATAATGACATTAGATGTTTTTACACACTTCCCAATGTAGCCAACACAAAGTGTGGCGCCCCATTTCCCAATATGAGGCTAAAATAATAAATAAATACAAATAATTTATAAAAATCGGAGCATTAGGCTCAAGGTTGAGACACCTTTCCTAACACATGGGTTTGAAGTTCTTCTCATCTTTTAGTTATTGATTTAGCTTTATATGCAATTTCTGTTTTATAATGGAAAAGAGGTCTGCAGAATTTATTAAGGCAGGCAGCTGAATGTTATTGTGAGTTTGCTGGTTTGACATCTTAATATTGCAATATCTCTAGTCAATATAAGAAATCTGTGGTTGACCAAGTAACATTTGCAAGGGAGAAGAAATTTCTTCATTTCCATTTAATAGTTTTTAAATGTGCAAGACATAATACTGTTTTTGACATGTTCTCTGAGTGTAAGCCATCTAATCTTCAGAAAGAACGGGAAAGCTGAGGTGGCTGTTTCTAAACCAATCATCAGACCTTCTCCATCATTAGAGAAAGCTGCTGCTAGTTCTGCTCTTGCTAGAGACTTTATTGTTGTCAATCTTAGTCACAGGGTTCGCCAAATTTCGGCCATGAAGTTGGAAATTCGGCGAACTTCAAAAAATAAATAAAAATTCATTGAAATTCATTTAACATTCGTACAGAAAAAAGCATAGGATTTTTAATAAAATATATTAGAAAAAAAACATTTTCTGGGGTTTTTCTCAGGCTGAGTGGTGTGAATAATTGAGATAGGAAGGTAGAGAGGAGAAACAGTGCACAGAAAGTACACTTCGAGGCCAGAGATCATCCAGTATTGAACTTTATGAAATCGCAAGATGAACCAGAATGACTAAAGCAAAACAAAGAACGTTGCTAATATGTCATATATCCAATGTTGCTTGTTGAAGTGGCCAAGAGCATGACTCTGTCAGACAATGGAGCCCTCACGACAGCAGATCAGACACAGCAGATAAATCGATCAAGGGCACCCCTACTATAACTAGGGTTGATTCCTATAGCTCTTTTAATGTTTAATATTTTGATTCTAATTTTTAGGTTTTATTTTTATTTTAATTTTTTTTCTTTTCAAATAAAATTTATATCTTTATATTTTTAGTTTTTGTTTTCATTTTTTATTTTTTAGTTAATATATTAAAATTTTATATTTTAAAATATTTAAATTAGATTTTTAATTATAAGATATAAACAAAATTTAATATATTTATTATTTATATATTAATAATATTTAAATTAAATTTTTAAACATATTATATTATAATGTTTTTAAATTTATTATAATGTATTCAAATTTACTATAATATTGTTTTGTTTTTTTTATCGATTTATTACTTATATTTAAAAAAAATCAATTTATATAAGGTGAATTTAATCACAAATTTTTTATGAACTTTTTCGCCTCACCGAACTTCATCCAAATTTTATTGTTGCCGAACATGAATTTGAATTCGAACCTTGTGACATAGCTGTCGATAGAACTGCTGCTGTATAAGAATATCTTCTCAAAATCGAAATTCGGCTACAGCATCTGCAGCATAAAACATATAATTATGCTGATGCCATCATTTGATCTGTTAAGGACAGTACAAAATAGAACTTTGTGTACCCATTCTCTTTTTATTGCTTTTACATTCTCATAAATGTATGTTTTTATGACTGTTGAATGGTTTTCATTTTTTGTCAACTTCTGTCCTGCATTTTTTATGGATTTCTTGCGCTCAGCGAGACAAAGCTTCTGGTTTAGTACATCTATTAATGGCACCTGTATCATTTTATCTGTAGGTTGTACTATCTTCTTGTCCAACTACTGTTTTGTATCATATGTAGATAATGCTGGATTTAGAAAGACCATAGTGCTACACACTCTCCTGAGATAAACTTTGGGGCTGAATGCAACCATATATCTTCAACAAGTATGTTTTTATTCAGGTTTAGCTGGGGACTTGCCTGGCCTGTATCACTGGGACGTACAGGATATCGCAGGGATGCCTGGGGATGTGGCAGGACCAGGGATATCCCCAGGCTATCTAGGGACATCTGAATGTCTCCTTTCTCATACAAAACAAAG
The DNA here is from genome assembly GCA_007258455.2 of Sequoia sempervirens. Lineage (NCBI taxonomy): Eukaryota > Viridiplantae > Streptophyta > Pinopsida > Cupressales > Cupressaceae > Sequoia > Sequoia sempervirens. Next base: position 59,962 of record VDFB02198922.1, on the reverse strand, counting down.
TCAACTTTACTATAATATCAACGTATGCTGGCCTCCATGGTGGCCGAAATCATAATTCATTTCCATGTATGGGAGTAGCTGAAATGCTCTGGAAGCACCTAATAAATTACAGAACATTCTAGCAACTTTTTTATGGAAAGAAATTTGCTTTATGTTTTGAAATGTTTTGTTTAATGTGGTGGAAAATGTGATAAGTAATACACTGATTGGCATATTTTCATTTACTTATTCTTGATTTCATTTTTCTTATTTATAGTTAGTCATTGAAAATTGATTTATGTTTTGCCCTTCAAACAGTTAATATGCTCTGGGTTGGATTCCTGCTGTTCCCTGAAATCTTGAAGGGTCACTCTGTATGTTCACATTAACTGTACTCGTCTGTCTGTGCTTCCACAGCATGGAAACATGGGGTAACATACTTCTATATTGGATTTAAATTCTTGTAAGACTTGAGAAAAACTGCTGTCTAGTTACATACATCTCCATTGAATTGCTGCCTATGGGACTGCATTGTTTTGGTGGTTCCTTTTACAGTATATATTATATACTTGTAAACAACTTAGAATGGATTAAATTGTAATAATACACACACAAATATTAGAGAAAAGATGACGGACTACCTTTCTTTCCAAAAAGCAACATAATTAAAGCAGCAAGACCAGTATAAAATCACTATGTTTGAAAGCAGGTGAAGACAGTGGCATATATGGGCATGATTTTTCACCATAGAATTTGCTTTTATTTAGCTTGGGTTGCATCTGCAACTAAACCAATGCCTTCGTTGCATTCAAGTCAGTCTTAAATCTGAGAAGGGTCAGAATCTAATTTTGAACCTCAATAGCTGCAGTTGGCAGTCAACTTGGTTTCCTAGCAATGTATATGAGCTCAGTCCCATACTGTAAGGTTTTTGTTACTTCATAATGTACCTCTTTCTGTTTGCCAACTTTAATATTATTTATTGTTTTAAATTCAAACATCTTTTGTGAAGTTTAGTGAATAATCTAAAGAAAGGTTTACATGAAGTAGCTGCTTTTTTATTTCATTCCATGATTTCCTTTTTTGTGAATATGATCATTGCAAAAGTTTACATATTTCTCACTCAATAAATTGTGGGTTTTGTTTGTAATTAAGTTTTTTCATTCAATTAAGCTGTAAATTATAGACTGTGTTCAGATGTAATATGACTCTTTAATTTGATCTTTTTTGTCTTATTTTAGTCATTTATAGAATATCCATCTTCCATTAAATGCTTTCACAAACAAGAAGTGTCACACTAAAATTATTATCTTATGGGTTTCTTCATTGGAAAATGAAGATCTATTATGATTCAGATATCTCAAGTGAAGGACTTTCTGGTTTAGATGAGGATGTTGGTACTGAGAGAGCAATCAATTATCGGAGCAGATGGTCAGCTGCATGTACTGATAATGGTGATAACTGGCTATTATCAAAATCAAGGATTTGTAATCAAAGTGTTTTCAAGCTCAAAGACAAGGTAAGTCATCACCAATGGTCCATTTGATTTCCATTGTGATCACCCCTTTTATTCTGGAAGTTAGGTTCCATTCTAGGGTGTAGCATATGCATTCCTGTTATTGTTTAAAATATTTCAAAGAGGCGCAGAAGCTTTCTAAATATACAGGCGCACGTGTAATTTATTAAATAGTATGTATATATTGTGAAGAGAAAATCATTTCAGCAAAGTATGTATCAAATAACAGATTATCCAATCAATTATTTAATTGTCACTGAATACAGATACTTGGAACAGAGCTCTGCTCAAGATATAGGTGCAATTCTCAAGTAATAAATTTTTTAGATGGCAGTCATGTGGTCGATAAGCAGATAAGAATGGCTGTTACCATAAAACAATCACCATCTGGACATATTAAATGAAGCATTATCATCTTGACTGGGATTTCCATCCATGTCTCTCTCTTAGCAGTGGGCTAAAATATATGTCTTTAACTATATGCAAAATACTTTTGCATAAACTTACTTTTAAAGCCCTAATTTGTGGACAGAAGCATGAAAATTTTCTTCAAGGCTAGCAAACAATGTCTTAAAGAAGTGTATAAGAGTTATAATGTACTCGTGGTGTAGATTGATTGACTAGGCTCAGTTTACTCCTGAGTTTGGTCATGAGATTGAAATCCACGGAGTGCAAAATTTGAACAGTATATAAGGTAAAATGCAAAAGTCTCCTCGTTCCTGGGAGGGGTCTCTTATAAGCTAAATTTGTATGCTTACCAGGCTGTGATCTTAAAAAATACCTTTGCCTTTACCTTTATAGAAGCCAGGGATGAATTCAAAGGAGTTAATGGGGCCAAGGGAGCTTAGAATAGGATCTTCACATCAAAACATGCTTCAATGATGAGATCACACTACTTTAGGTTTGTAATTGGATAACTAGCCTATGTATATTAGAACTTTTTCTAATGCCTACAAATGACTAGTGGCTAGTTAATGGGTGTGCATATGATTCAGGTTTGCATATTTAAGAGAGGAGAGCACCAACAAGTAAATTAAAAAATTATAACAACAACGAAACAATAAGGAACATAATTAAGCATGGACACTCTCTAGACCATAGTTTACAAACTTGGACCTGATTTGGACTCAAAAGGCCAATTTTTTTTTGTCTTGGCAAAAATATGGCAAAACTTGGCAACTGAAAAGATTACTTAATTTATTTAGAAACACAATTGTTTTTGCAAAATTCAGTTAAAAATGTATCAAATGAGTTTGTAAAACTATGGGGAAGTGTTTTCTATTAGATTTGAATACAAATAGAGTACAAAATTGCATCCTAATGTAGATATGATAGCTAGCTCATAAGCATTATGAATTTATGATGATTGTCTTTGAAAATCATCGTCATAAATTGCATATCTAGGCAAGCTACAAATCAGGAATCGCATATCAAGAATCACAGTTGGGCTTCATTGTGGTTTGATAGCTTCAGTTTTACAAAGTTTTTTCAATGTAGATTTGAAGGGCTATTCTGAGCATTGAATACCAATAGATTGAAGACTATAAAACTCAGAAAGTTTTCATTCTAAGTAGGCCGTACCATTCCCAGGCAGGCCATACAATTGCAAGGAGGGGCGTGTGGAACCTAGGGCTGGTCACTGGGTTTTGTGAATGCAAATTTGAAGGATTGGTGGCACCTAGGGCTAAGGAACACTCAGAAACCTTGTAAGAAGTGAAACAGAGTTTCTGAAGAGTTATCTGCATCTTTTGCACCTCTAGTTTGTTGGTTGCAAGTTCAAAACTTTGTCAAAGTATTCTATATTTTCTGGGTATGTTGGAATTAGATATGTAATGTTATTTTATGAATTGGGTTGCCTTTACAATTGAGAAAAAACACATATTGTGATAAAAAAAAAATCCTTTAATGTTAGTTTTTATGATCAGATTATTAAGACATAAATTTAATTCAAAATCAGACACAATAACACAGCATATACCTTGGGAAAACCCTCCACTTGAGGGAGAAAAACCCAGCAACAAATATATCTCTTATATATATAAGTAATGGCAACAAGTCTCTTTACAATGAGGCCACACGCAAGGCCAATATTCAGCACCAGCAATGGCTGTAATAACAAAGAACAATCTGCTCTTCCTTGAACACAAATCTGCTCTTCAATGGATTCACAATCTGCCCTAGAAGAAATTCGCACTTGATAGAAGGAGCTGCTCTTTATAGAATTCACACTTGCTTATAGGAAGGAATCGAACTTGCTTGATGATGAATGATTAAGAATGAACTTCTATATATACATTTGCTAGAGAGGTCGCACCTCTAGAAGAACTAGGTCAGCCACCAAAGGAAAAGATAAATACAAATAATAATTATGAATTACAATGAAGGTCGGCCAAGATAAGAATTACAATGTTGCCTTGAGAAGCGCTCCTCATTAATTATTATTTGATACAATTCGTGCCTCTTCATAAATTCGATTATCATTTAAATAAATGAAGTGCCTCTTCAATAATATCGGTCTCCTATAAATTTGATAGCCGTTTAGGCTCCATCAAATTTATCCATTATATCGTGGCTGGAAGAATTCTCTCAACGCTGCTATGAACATTAACATTTAAGAGGACGGAGTGGTTGACCAGACATGAGCAGGTAGAGTGGGCAGCAGAGTGTCTTATCATGCCTACCATTGCAGATCAACAAAAGAACAATTACCATCCAGATATCCAAAAATTGATATCTAAGCATAGCAAGGTGTTTGGGAGTATCCCTCATGGAGTACCACCATAGAGGGGAATAGAGCATGTCATAAAGCTAGAGGAGGGTGCCAAAACAGTAATTACTATTGTTACACCCCGTTTGTATAGTTACTACTGCATAGGAAGTACATTGTAAATGTTTGAATCTTCTGTTGAATAAAACAAATTGTTCTTGTGATCAACTGAATGTGTCCTAATGATTGTCTCATTATCTGATACTCCTATTGATGTAATTCTTGAATGAAAGTAGCATATTAAGTTATGGAATAATGTTATTCTAACTTTCTACGATGCTTTATGTATATTGCCTTGGTTTTGAGCAAATGACTTCCGTTGTCGTGTCATGATGTGCAGGAAACAGGTTCGTACCTCCAGGCAGAGGAGAGATATCACTCGGGGAGGAACTTGGTCGGGTAAACAGTAACGAATACCAATTGGACATACACACACAAACTATAGAATGAGTAAGCTAAGTCATTGTTGTGGTTAAGGGTAAGTCATCCGTAGGCTTGTTTAGTATCATTAGGAGTCGTATCTACTTCTGAATGTGTAAATAAGTGATGCTTGCCAGTATAATCTTATGAGTAATATTTCTTGTTAGAGGTGGATATGTGTATTTGTATATATACATATGAATACGGTATGTACAAGTACCCATAAGTACATTCATGTCGATACAACGTATTAGAGCAGATGGATATGCCATACATGTGCGTCGATATAAGTGTATTTATGAATACTTATACGTAAAGTAGATATATAAGTATATATATACAAGTATACGTACCCGCAACTAACTTGATGAATGAATACATATTATGACGATATGTTACCTCGGAATTTACATATACACATATTTATACATATACATGAGCACGTATAGTGAAGGTATGCTAACTGGCTCATAGTATACGAACGTATAATCTAAAATGTAAAAGTATAAACATGTATAGATGTAAAGTTAAATATATTTATATATTTAATATTATATTAAAGTACGTATATAATATAGTATTTACAAAATATAAATATGTATATGAGATTATTTAAATTAATAATTTAAATAATTATACATAAATATATAATAAAAACTATGTTATGTAAATACTTTAATATAATAAATAAATATATAGATATGTTTAAATAAAAGATCTGAAAAACAAATGGAATTTAAATCAACATTTTATTAATATTCAAAAGAAATGTGAATTTAGGAATATGTCGATTTTCTTTGAAAGTGAGTATTTCATTTGAAAATCAAAATCAAATATCTTTGTTATTTCGCCAAAGTTCAAAATATTTCCTGTGGACTATTTCAAAATGGTGGAATGAAATAAATTCGAAATAAAAGCCATGCCCGTGAAAATGGCGGATGAAGTGAAAAACGCGTAGGAAGAATCGCGCGAGCTGGCCAAGCAACTGAAAACGGCTGAGTAAATTCATGCATAGCTTAAATGAGGATGTGGACGCCATTGAAACTGGGAAAAAGTCTTGTTTTAAATTCGTCACATAACCTACCTGTTGAATCGCGCTAAAACCAGGAGTTGTCACGTTTTTGTGAACTGAGCAAGTGAGAATTGGAAAATGCATCATTGCTGTCAGTTAATGGAGGTCGAAACCCTCTCCAATAAGCAACACATTTCTTCTTTGAATCTTTCCAAGCTCTGTTGGCAGCACTGGCACCATGGAAAGAGGAAACAGTTAAAATTCCAACTATATATAAACCTGCGAATGTTCATTCATAACCCACGAATTTACAATCAAGATATTCATACTGTTTATTCAAAAGAGAAGAGCATTTTTCAGTTGTGAGGGAATTCGCCATTAGTTTAAGAAAGACTATAGTCTTTACTTGTTAAGAAAGCTATTTTGTTGTGTTGAGAGAAGCAGTCTCAGAGTCTGAGAACAGCAGTTTGGAACTATCAAATTGCTGGGTTGGGAATTTTACTATAGAGCCAGTTGATAATCATTTGGTGGAAGGCAAGAGGAGAAGTTTACTCTTTCTCCAAAATTCTAAAGGAAAGTTCTTGCCAGGCAGTAAGCTCTTACCAGGCATGTCAACCTTTTCCTTTCTATGTTTTCAGTAATTCATGTATTCAGATGTGATTCTGTGTCTTGTCCTTTGGCTGAAAAGAACTAAGACTGAAAACTGATTGACTTAGAAGTGAATAAGAAGGATTTAAAGTTTGTCAGTATAAGATAAACTGTAAAATAGAATATTTTATGTATGAACTCTTCTATTGGCTTCTGCTTTCATTATTGTACGGTTTACACTAGGCAATGAAAAGAAAACTGCCTAATTTGTATTGACTCCATATATGGAGTATATGCTTGTGTAATAGTTATTAAGATATTAGGAATGAATCGAGAGCATTTAATGAGTTACAAGTTACAACTAAATACTAGATAACTTAGTCAAGTTATTGTACCCCCTAGGATGAGAGTATCCTGTAAAAGGGCATTGGTTGTAGAATCTTATTTAAATGTTCTCCATTCTAGTAGTTAGATTGTTGTAGGAAGTCTAGGGTACGGACTACCCCGATAGACCAACCTACGCGTAGAATAAGATAGCCTCAAGTCAAGTTGAACCTGGCTAGTGAATGTGACATATGACCTATGTTCTTCATTGAACGTAAACACTTTGGCCAAAGTAGTGTAAAGAACCATTTAGTTGTAGTACTACACTGTTAGTTCACCGTGATCCCGAAATACATCCTAGTTTGAGAATTGCCGGTTGCATGGAAGCTAGCTTTGTAGGATCACAACACTATGTCCAGTTGGTAGTCATTAAAGGTTACCCAACCAATCTCTTCTTCGAAGGGAGGGCCGTTCATTGCAAAATGATCGTGCGGGGGACCGCATTATAAGTCCGTGGTTGGCGGAAAAGCGCCCGAGTGATGTTTCTCCTCCTCAACATCCGACTGATGATCCAAGACTTGACAGGACGAACTCCTGGACCTTCTTACTTCTATTGGTGCCAAAAGCCTTCGGGCTATGTATGTATATTGTTCTTCTTACTTTGTAATTTCATTTGGAATGAAATAATTAAAAGTTGCAAAAGATGTATCTTGTTTATGTTTTTGAAAAGAAATTTTTTATCATTATTGCATTGTTCTTACTTATTGTGATTGAATTCTAAAGTTTTAAATTTATCGTACAAGTGTGTTCGTTACAACTATACCATATAGACATCCTAAGAGACACAAGGATGAAATAGAGAAAGCAATTGAGGAATTGCTGGAGATGGGGCACATTAGACCCAACAAAAGTCCATTTGCATCAATAGTGGTATTGGTAAAGAAAAAAGATGGGACAATGCGGATGTGTATCGATTATAGAGCATTGAACAAAAAGACAATAAAAAATAGGTATCCTATTTCGCAAATTGATGAGTTGATTGATGAGCTACATGGGGCTTGTTCTTTTTCCAAAATAGATTTGAGATCAGGATACATCAAATCTAGATGAGGAAAGAAGATATAGAGAAGACAACTTTCAGATGGCACTTTGGACATTTTGAGTTCTTAGTAACGCCATTCGGATTGACAAATGCACCAATCACCTTCCATAGTTGTACAAATCAAGTGTTCAAGAAACAGTTGAGGAAATTTGTTTTGATATTCTTTGATGACATCCTAATTTTGAGTATAACATGGGAGGAGCATATGAGGCATCTTGAGGAGGTTTTGAGCATCTTGGAGAGTGAGTCCTTGTACGCCAATGAGTGCAAATGCGATTTGGCATGGTAGAGCTTCTCTATCTTGGGCACATTATTAGTGCAAAGGGAGTGAGAGTTGATCCTAAGAAGATCAAGGCTATTGTTGAATGGTCTACTCCTATGAATCTCACTCAACTTAAGGGATTTTTTGGTTTGTGTGGTTTCTAAAGGGGGTTCGTCAAGGGCTTTTCAAAAATTGCAGCTCCACTTACAAACTTGACAAAGAAGGGAGCTTTTCAATGGTCCGATTTAGCATAGAGGTGTTTTGAACACTTCAAATAGTTGATGTCTTCATGTCCTATGTTAGCAATACTAGATTTCTCCAAACCTTTTGAGTTGGAGTGTGACGCCTTAGGAGAGGTGATTAGAGCAGTCTTGATGAAGAGAAGCACCCCATAGTATTTGAGAGTAGGAAGTTAAGAGGTGTGGAGAGGAGTTACTCTATCTATGATAGGGAGATGTTGGCCATGTATGATAGGGAGATGTTGGCAGATTTATCATCAAAGTGGACCACAACAACATCACGTATTTCATGAACCATAAGGACCTTAATGATAGGCAACATAAGTGGGTTAGTAGACTACAAGCGTATGATTTTGACATTGTATATGTTAAAGGGAAGAATAATGTGGTTGCTAATGCACTTTCCAAGAGGCCTCACTTATGTTCTCTGGTTGAGATTGCTGCTGATTGGAGAGAATTAATTTCAGTAGAATTTGCTAAGGATTCTTGGGTGGTATGAATCATAGAAGGCACTATCCATGATGACAGGTATACAGTGCTCAATAAGTTGATCATTTATGAGGAGCGGATATATTTGGTGCCTATGTCACAACTTAAGGGGAAGATATTGAGGACTTTTCATGATGCACCCATGGCTGGTCATCCCGGGTTCTTCAAGACTTACAGGTAGATCCCAGAAAGATTCACTCGGAAATGACTTAAAAATGAAGTCCTAAGTATGTCAGAGAGTGTCCCACTTGCCAGTAGAATAAGCATGAGCACACCTATCCAGCTGGTCTACTTCAACCCCTACCCATTCCTAATTAGAAATGGGAATGTATCTCCATGGATTTCATCACCGAGTTACCTAAGGTGTAGGGCAAGGATTGCATATATGTTGTGGTTGATAGGTTGACCAAATTCACACATTTCTTTGCTATTTCACCAACATATACTGCGGCTCAGGTGGCTGGTTTATTCTTCAAAAAGATATTCAAATTGCATGGGATGCCTAGGAGTATAGTGAGCGATAGAGACAACAAGTTCCTAAGTCTCTTTTGGCAGGAGCTTTTTAGATTGAATGAGACAGAGCTCACTCCTAGCATGGGTTACTACCCATAGACTGACGAACTGACAAAGATAGTTAACAAATGTGTGGAGGGATATCTCAGGAATTATGTATTTGGGCAGCAAAGAGCTTGGATTAAGTGGTTGCACCTTGGTGAGTACTACTATAATTCGACTTATCATATGTCCATCGGGATGTCACCCTTCATGGCCTTGTATGGGTATGAGGCACCCAACTTCTTGGATTTTCTCTTTGGGGACAGCATAGTGCCTAAGGCAAGGGATTTATTACAGAAGATTGAGGATGCTATGAAATCTTTGAAGGAGAAATTGCAATAGGTGCAGAATCAACAAAAGATACATGTTGATCAACATTGTGTGGAGCGTAATTTTGAGGTTAGGGACATGGTGTATTTGAGGTTTCAGCCATACAAGCAGTCTACTCTCAAGAAGAGTGGAGTAGGAAAACATAAACTCAAGTTCTATGGTCCTTTTATAGTGTCTAGGCGGATTGGTGAGGTTGCCTATGAGCTTGAGTTACCAGCTAGCAATAGGGTTCATAATGTGTTCCATGTATCCAGGCTCAAGAAGGAACTCAAACACAATATAGTTCCCTCATCTTAGTTGCCACGATTGGATGAGGAAGGTAAATTGATCTTGATTCTAGAGGCCATTATAGACTCCAGAGAGAGGAATCTTCAAAAAAGGGTTATTAAGGAGTATTTGATCAAATGGAAAAAGTTACCAGTTGAGGATGCCACTTGGGAGAATGAGCAGATTTTGTAGCATCCAGAATTGAGATTGCTTGAGGACAAGCAATTTTGGGAAGGGCGGACTATAATGTCCCCTTCCTAAGCGGTTCAGTATGGTGGATAGTTAACCTATTCAACGAATTCCCGTAGGCTAATGTGTTAGGGTTGGGAATCCTTGGAGTTAGCTAGGTCTTGTAGGATGGCGTTATCAGATGTTTATTGATGGTTGAGTTGGCGAAACACTAGTTTTTGGAGTGGTTTGGCTGTTTTCTCCAATACTTACTATGTTTAGTAAGTCCTTTTTCAGGCACCGACTAAGCCAGTTTTAGTATTGCTATTTTTAGTTTGGTCGATGGATTTAGCATTGGGTATTATTTTGATGTTTGATATAGTCCAATGGATTTAAACTAAATAATGGTAAGTTATTAATTAATAAAGTTAAATTAAAGATTTAATTTTATTGTTATTTTAATATATTTAATGAAGGACTATATGGCGCCCAACTTTAAGTGGAAATGTTTTAAATTAAATGAATGGGGTCTTTTTGGTTTTGGATGCCACATTGGGGAAATAAAAAAATACTCTTTAATTAAATCAAAAGCAAAAGGCAAAAAGGGGGTGTGGGCTTTGGAGGGATATAAAAGTGTTTTTGAAGAGTTCATTTCATATGCTGGTTATGACTTTGGAGAATACATTGCTGGTTGAACTTGTTCGTCCTGTGGCTTTGTGAGGACATCAACCCTTGCAAGGAACATCTTCTACGTTGGTGAAAGATCCAATCTGGAAAATTTATTGGTGGTTTCTAGTCAGGAATCGCAGTTGGGCTTCATTGTGGTTTGATAGCTTCAGTTTTATAGAGTATTTTCAGTGCAGATTTGAAGGGCTATTCTGAGCATTGAATTACAGCAGATTGAAGACTATAAAACTCAGAAAGGTTCCATTCTAACCAGGCCGTACAATTGCAAGGAGGGGTGTGTGGAGCCTAGGGCTGGTTGTTGGGCTTTGTGAATGCAAATTTGAAGGATTGGTGGCGCCTAGGGCTGAGGAACACTCAACAACCTTGTAAGGAGTGAAACAATAAGTTTTTGAAGAGTGATTTGCATCTTTTGCACCTCTAGTTCGCTAGTTGCAAGTACAAAAATTTGTCAAAGTCTTCTATATTTTCTGGGTATGTTGGAATTAGACAGGTAATGTTATTTTATGAATTGGGTTGCCTTTACAATTGAGAAAAAAACACATTCTGATCAAAAAGTAAATCTAGAATTTTCTGCTCATCGTATCTTTGAATATTGTGAAATTTTTGAGTTATTTCATTGCTTCAATCTATTTTATTTCTGTTCATTATTGTTCTAAAATACATCTTCTGTATTTCCGTCTTCTTCTATAAAAAACACATCAAAACAAGGGCAGATTGAGGGTGTATGTTACGAACACTCTTGGAATATTTCCTTGGACACCTAGAGTAGAGTTGGGAATTATTTTATAATTTAGTTTTCCCAAGAATTTTTGCATTAGTTGTTATATGCATTCATGAAGGAGATTGAGTTGCCAATGGTGATTATGAAGCTATTTTTTAGCAAATTTCCCAACTGGGGTGTGAGAACTGAGTAGTGGGGCATCTTGAATGTTATTGGTGGGTTCCATATGATTTGGGTGATGATTTTGGATGCCTATCATGGGATATGGGTCATTATGGGAGAGTTACAAGTCAAAGATGTCATCGATTATTCGTATGGAGGTTATTTTTGCTATTGATAGCTCATTGGGAGTTACATTTACTATTCTTGGAAGTGCCTTCTCATTTTGGATGTGGAAATTTTCGCATTTTCCATGGTTTGATGGTACATTGTTTTGGGAAAGCATTTTTGGTATTCCTCTCCCATTTCTCTATAAATTAGGGAGATGAGATAATAGTTTTATGAGATTGTTTTATGGATACATGGGCACTGTTGGAGTGATGCTAGAGTGAAGATAGTGTTAGTTTGTGGATGTATCTCATATTTGAAGATTAATACATGTCCTTTTTCTTGTGTGGAGTCTTTTTTCCAAAATGTTTTCTTGATGTAAGTCTCGTGTTGACATGGTTTGGTGATTTATTTCCCATTGCTGATTTATGCAATCACTTTAATAATCTTATGATAATCCTTGTTTAAAGGAACAAATTTCAGATTTTAGTACTTGTAGTAGTTTCACCTTGTTTCTCAACAATTCCTTCTAGAAGCATGTTCGCACTAGATCTGCCATTAACAATGGTATTGGTGAGTGTACTTCTCAATATCTCCATATGTACTATTGTTGGCCATTGGGCTACATTCATTGTCAACATGGAGTCAATTGCTTGCTTGATGGAGGAGGCTACACCATTGGTTTCTTTTGTTTCATCGAGTTATCCTCATCAAACATTGCATCATTCATCACAAGGTTTGCATGTGTATACTCCATGTTATGGTTAGAATGAGTATTTATATTCATAGCTTCCTTCAGTTCTAGAATTTTATGCAATAGATCTATTACCTTTATAGGTACTGTACTTTGCAATAGTCTTGTTTCAGTTGAATTTTCTTGTTGTTGCCTCCACATGGGATTGTTGTCTTTCTTCATTCCTTTACTTCCCAACCTTCTCTCTTGCTTTAGCCTACCTCAACTGTTTTTGTTGATGGGTCTAGGTAGTCCACCTTCCTCTTCTATGATCTTGTTATTGTTGTTACTTTCTTCTTGCCAGCTACGTCAATCATATTGATGTTGGTTTGTTTCAAACAATTAGCATCTTCACGATCCCCTTGTCTACACCATTAGCAGAGAGTTTTAGGAGTGTTTTGATTGGTAGGACAATCTCTTATGAAATGGTCTCACTTATTGCACTTCTGACACTATATACTGGTTGGCCTTGGCCATTGTATTCCATATGTCTTCTAACTCCACTTGCATTCTAGCATTTGTTGTCTCTTTGGTTTTGGTATCCACTAGGGGATTCTCTTGTAGACGCATTTGGGGAGGTGTTTAGCATTTATCATTCACTTTGAGGAAAGAGTACTTGGGCTCTCTTAGTTTTTAGGTTGTAGGGGATCTCTAATAGGATGACTCACATGTAATGTCCCCATTTTGGCCATACGCTCTTCATTTGGATTTAGCCTATTTTTGAGAATCCGTAGGCTACTCAGTCGTGCAAAAATAGGGTTTCCTCTTTCAGATACTGCTCAGTTGGCGTTCAGAGGATGTTGTGCAGACTTACTATTTATAGTAGTTTGCTATTTTTAGCAAGTCTATTTTTTGGCAGTATCTGTCTAGCAGCAGTTCAATCCTTTGCAGTTCAGTGTTCAGTTTGGTTTTCTGTTGTTTTGATGTGAACTTACTATTTATAGCAGTTGGCTATTTTTAGTAAGTCTAATTTTGGCAGTGGCATCATCAGTAGTTCAGCTCAAGTCATCTTGCTATCCATCAGTTTTAGTATTGGCATTGGTTTTGGTTATCTCCATGGACTGAGTTTTTATACTTAGTCAATTTCATGTTTTTCAATTGTACCCCACGCCTAGGCTTAATAACTTCATGTTGTTTTAAAGAGGGGTCATCAAGGGGTCATGTTGAGCATTTAATGATTTAAATAAATGCTTTATTGTTGCAATTTGGAAATGGACGCCTAAAAGGAAAGTTGAATAATGTTTTATTATTTCAAAAAGTAAATGCTTAAAGGTGGCGTCCCTCTTGGAAGTTGAAGTGATTCGACTTCTTGGAATTTGAAGTGTTTCATTTGCCAATTGAAACTTATATATTGTTGTTGTTTGAAGAGTTGATTATCTTTGGAAAAAATATAACGTTATGTTGCTGGTTTGAAATCCAGAATCCGGCTAAGGGAAAGCTTGGTTTGAAATCTAAAATCCGGCTAAGGGAAAGTTTTTTAGGTTGTAGGGGCTCTCTAATAGGATGACTCACAACTTGGCATATTTTACATAACATCCTTTTGGGACAATGAGTTTAGGTGTGACCTTCTAGTTTACAATTATTACACCAAAGTTCTTTACCTTCTTCTTTCATGTACTTCAGCTTTTTCATCATTCTCAACATGTCTCTATAAAAGGCTTGCACCATTGCTTCTTTAGCCCATCCACTAGTTCTTTCTCCTATCTTCTCAGTAATTCCTTGAGCCTCTTGTTGTAGGCTTGTACATTTTTGTGCCTTCCCCATTGGGTATTATAAATTTCAACGATAATCCTAGTGTCATCCCTCAATAGTTTGAACTCTTTTTCAAATGCTTTATTTATTCTCTCCCATGTTGCTTTCTTAGTATAGGAAGATTCATATACCAATCTATAACCACTCTTTGCAATGTGACTAGGAAAAATCTCAAACAAGGTCTTTGGTGTATTTTCCCATATGCGGTCCATATGATAATACACGTTTTGCGGTGCCTTAGAGAGTCTTCAGGTCCATCTTTGTTGAACTTTGGCAGCTTCTACCTCTTGACATGTGGACTTGTTGGAGGGTTTACCATCACTTGACTAGGAAACATCTCAAAAAGGGTCTTTGTTCTATTTTCCCATTTGTAGTCCATATGGTAATACATGTTTTGCAATTCCTTATAGAGTCTTTGGATCCATCTTTGTTGAACTTTGGCAGCTTCTACCTTCTTGAAGTTTGGACTTGCTAGAGGGGTCACCATCAATTGATGTGACTACAATGTCTGAAACATTCTGAAAAGGTTTTGGTCAGAATGCTCCCATGCTCCTTGATCACTTTTGAACATGTCTAAACCCTTGAACCTTTTAGAGATCTTGATAATTCGATCACCACTATTACCACCTTAAAGTTGCTTGCCACACCAAGGGTTTGTCTTGGTGGCTTAAGCTTGGTTTCTTCTTCATTGCCTTGGAGGTTGCTTTCATATGCTTGCCACTCTTCGTTTGCTGAGAGGAAGTGCTCGAACTTTGTTCACCAAGAAAACTTTCCTCATCAAGAGGGGATTCAGTCAAATCTAGAGATTCAATAATTTCTTACTTGGACCTATCTTGATTTCGAGACAAGCACATGCTTCTTCAGGAAGAGGGAGTTGCACAACAACCTTGACCCTCTCTTCCTCAGTATGCTCTTGGGTGTTTGTAATTGGTTGGATGCTTTTGTTTATTTGTTCTTGACTACGCCTCTTACGCACACTTTGGCTTTTGCTTCAGATCTGATGATGTAATTGTACTGATGGATTTTCTTCATGTAATCTTCTCCTTAATTCCCTTTGTTCCACTAGTTTTATAGACCATTTGATCTCTTGGTCCTTAAGGAAGAGGGAGTTGCCTTGCAACCCTTAGCCACTCTTCCTAAATATGCTCTTGGGTGTTCATAACTGGTTGGATGCTTTTGTGTATTCATTCTTGACTATGACTCTTACTCACACTTTGGCTTTTGCTCCAATTCTGATGATGTAATTGTACCAATGCATTTTCTTCATGTAATCTTCTTCGTCGTTCTCTTTGTCCACTAGTTTTAGAGACCATATGATCAATTGGTTCTAATCATGTTGTGGTCTCATCTCACCTTTGTTGGGTTCTAATGATGTTAGTTTCTTAAATTTGACTTTACTTCTTAAAGGCAATGACACCAACATTTACTCCTTTATTTGATAAGCATGATACTTGCATAAATGAACATAAAATACAATTTGTACCAGATTGAGTAATAGATGTCTAGCTATATTCATATGAAATTGTTACATTGAAGTAGACCAGGGATGATCAGCCAAGGATTAGACAGGTTCCCTGTCTTTGAGAATTGAGTTTAATGGGGTGCCAATGGTTGTCACTTGTCAGTTAAGACCAAGCTGCTAGGAACTGCTACAACTAATCATAACAACTAACCAAAGCCAACAAGTGCTAACAAAATAGTTGACTACAATTACAAAGAAAGCATTACAAGTTTATTTTACCTAATTACACTAATTTATGCTTCAGATGTGGGGGTCTTCTTCTAACAGTGAAGATGAGACATTGGCCATACTTAAATGTGTTTCAATTGCTGTTATAGGGGGTCAGATGAATTTGGTTATTGATGGTGATTTAGAGGTAATCATCAATGCCATGAATAAAGGAAAGGCTACATGTTGACACCTAAATGTGATAATTGAAGAAACAAAATGGCTTTCCAGTAGATTAGATTTCACATTCTCCAACAGCAGAGAGAAGAGGAAACCAAGTTGCTAATGTTTCTGTGAATTGTTGTGTAGGTATTCTAGCATTTGTAGGTGTCTTGGACAAATCTTGGTATGTTGTCTTTTCAAAGAATTTTGAAAAAAAAAACCTTGTTGAAGATGCCTCAGTCACATTATGGTTGAAGTGCTGTTTCTATATCCGTTGTATTGTTTTGGGAACCCAACACAATGATTTATCCATAGTTGACTGATATTTTCCCTCTAGTTTATTGTGGGAGTAAGGTCCCTAACCCTAGGTATCTTAAGCAAAAAATTAAGCAAAAAAAAGAGGTACAATTCCAAATATGTGAATAGCAATATGACTCCAACAGAACACAAAAGATTTCCCAAACACTATGTTTATTGAAAGATGACCATAGGATATGGTTGAGGCACATCAAGAATGGAGTTTGAACAACAGTTTGATATCCAAACACAACCACCAAATTCTTTATCAAAGTTAAAAGTAATAAATCTTACATCCAAACAAAACCATTAATTAATACCAAATATAATGCTTTATTATTATTTTATTTCCCAGGCCTAGATAAAAAGTGTTTTCACTCTACTTCTTTGTCCTTACATTCTTTATAAAGCTACAGGAAAAGAATTGTAGATTTGTTTCTACAATCAACATTCTATTTACTTATTATAGGCAGATATTTGTTGAGAAATTCGAGCTACAAGTGATAAATTTGGCAAGTTACTATTTTTCTTTTTCTTGTATGTCTTTTCTGATGTGCAAGTTATGCCATATTAAAACAATCAAAAGCATCAAATATGCATAAATACCATGTAAACTGTGAATTCTTTATTAGTGTGATAACTTGTTTTAATATGGTCAATCATGCCTTACATTCTTACATGCTTTTATGACTCGTTGGCTGTAAATGCTATTTTTTTTCTTGGTTTTGCTAGGTACAGTCTGCTATTGGAGTTCTCAAATTCAAAGGAACTCTTGATACCTTGAGATTAGCTACCATGTTAAAAGACATTTCAATTTTAGTGTCGAATGATCTTTCTCTGGAAAGGCAGAATGACATTTCAAGGCCAGCTCAAATTGAATATTCTGAGGTAGCCTATTGCAATATCACTTTGTTCTATTTCTTGAACAGATATCTATGTAAACAGTGAAAATCTTTGGAAGAAGATGTGGAACTAGCTGGTTAGAATGAAGAATCTCTCCAGAATTTTTTGTCTCTCAAAATCTCTATACTCAATATTAGATTTCATTCACTTGAGATTTGTCAATTTGATGCAAGTTTGTGTAGGAAAAATGGTACTCAAACTAGTAATTCATTATGAGGTTCACTTCCAAGTTCCATTTTCCTTTTTGAAAAACATTTTCTATTTCTTGAAAATTGTAAATCCATGCAATATGCTGCAAGTAAAGAAAAGCCAATTGACACACTAAAAACTAAATCTTTATGTGGAAATATGTTTCAACAGTATCATTAATACATGTACGATTCTCATATTTAGAAGGCACTAGAAAACATATAAATATCATGAGTAAACAATGACCACAGGGAAAAGCTATACTTGTGTACAGTTGTACTTTGTTGATAGATTGATTCAGGTTTACTAATCAATTGTTTGTTGGGGCAATTAAACATTTCAAAATAATGGGGCAATTAAGAGCTATGAAATGACAAGTGAATTATGTATGTGAAAGTTCACAGAAAAGTTGTAAAGTCAAGAGTCAGACATATAAGATTGGAGGTAGAAAGGTTGTTTATGAAATCTATTTAATTATGGTTTCAAAATGCAAAAGAAACAACTCTTAATGCTAGATCTTTCTTATACTCTATTGTCACTGTCATTCTTTTTAAAGTGTGCATGGCTGTTTGTGGTTTCAAGTGATATATCTGTGCCTATGGAAGCTAGAATAGAGGACGTTTGTTGGTCTCACCAGTTTGCATTGTAGAAATTGTCAAGATTTTGATATAGTGAAGATATTGTGAAGATTAGGAAAAGTCCATAAATTGTGTCTGGTGATTGCTGAAAGAATGCTGCTGTTTCAGTGGACATGAATAGCATTGTTGAAAACTAAGGAATGGTTTTAGAATGTATAAAGCGAATGTTGAAACATTGAATGAATTGTTAAAGTTTGCAGACTGTAATGTCCCCTTTTTTGGCATGATCATGTTTGGTGATGGTTAGCCTATTACTTAGACTCTCGTAGGCTAACAGGTTGGGTTAGAGGGTTAGTGATGTTTTCTGGAGGAGTTGATCGTTCTCGTTTTCAGAGCCCAGTGATTGGTTCGCAGCAGGCGATAGTAGTTCAGGGGTTGACAGTTTCTGATGGCATGGGAATATTTGGAGTATTGAGCGAGTTATGAATTTTTAAGTGATTTGAGTTAATTAATTAACTTAATTCCTTTTTATAAAGTCAAATTGACTTTATACATTTTATATCACTTAAATATTCTATAAAGGTGATTTAATATTTTTAATCACTTAAAATATAAAAGGGCGCCCACTTTATTTAAGTCAAGACTATTGAAAAAGACTTAAATAAATTTTAAAAGATTTAAATATTAAAAAGGGCGTATCTTTCTTGAAAGTCGTGCCTTCTTGATATAAGGCAATTTGGCAATGAGAAACCCTATTATTGATCATTTCGACTTTGCCTTGGATATTTTTCCTGTGCCTTCCTCTGTGATCAGGGTTTGAGCATTTTTCCATTGGAGAACGATTCCTCTTCGATGTTGAGCACTTTTGAGATTGTGAGAGATCAGTCGAATCAGTGCAGTTGAGAGCTTCATTCAGAGGTTCTACATGATTCTATCAGAGTTTTATCATTCAGTATTTTCTTGTCTGCAATAAGGGAAGAGGGTTTCTTCTCCAGAGTCGTCATCTTCTACAGACTTCAGCTTTCAGAGTGTTCTAATGGTTTCTACCTTGGCCGTACCATTTGCATTGGGAAATGTGCCCATTTAGAGAGGCGTGTGAAGTATCTAGCTGAAACGCCTTCTTTTTTGAGGGTTTCTCTTCATCTCCTTTGGCGTCTGGCTTGTACTCATCATCTGCCACAGTTTTCAGGTTGGACTTTGCATTCTGTAGCTTCTTGCACCAGTATTTGTCAGTTTTTCACCATCTTGGCTGGCGAACTGGACTACTTTCTTAAATAAATAATCTGGAAGCTTTCGGGTATGTTTATGAGTTCTGAATCCATTGTTGAGCTTATTTATTATCTTCTATAATTTCAATTCGCTTGAATTAGCTCAGATTTACATTCTATAAGCATTTATGTTGTGCGCCCCTTCTCTTCTGTCTATAAACTTTTCTCAAAAAAACTAAAATAACACACTAAGACTTAAGAAAATACTGGGGTTTGAGGTTTGAGCCAGCAGGGCTCATCACAGTGGTATCAGAGCTCTGATCCTGCCAGCCTGCAGGGTTAGCAGTCTTTATGCGGCCTCACTAGAATAGGTTTGACAGGAACTACTCACACAGGGGTCCTGGTTTGCAGAGAAGTACTTTTGAACCTTTTTCAGCATTTCCATTTGACGAATAGGAAGAAGAATTAGGCTTTGATAACATGGCTGACAGGGAAGCTGAAGCTTCTCGCAGGAATCATCTTGATGAAGAGGACAAAGAAGCTAGAGATGTACTTAGAGGCATGGTGGCAGGCCAAGAACAGGTGGCGAATATCCTCCAGCAGCTGAGCACAAATGTTCAGAATTTGACACTTCAAAGGGGACAGAATCAGGATCGTGATCGAGAAGGCAATGTTCATGGCGAACCCCATAGAAACATTGTTCCAACTCGCACCTTTGAGAGAGCTACTTGTCCTATTTTTACTAGAAACGATGTTGATGAAGAGGTTGAGGTTGAATAGGGTGGTGAGATTAACTTTGCAGATAACATCATGGTTATGCATGATGAATGGGATGCACTGCCACCAAGAGTTAAGGAGCACCTTAACTTCGATAGATTCATGAGCCAGAAGAGAGAACACACCAGAAGCAGGAATGACAGGAGGCCTAGAAACAAGCAAAATGATCTTAGACAGGCTACCAATAAGCTTACCTTGGCGAACTTTGATGGCAGTGGTAGAGTTACAGCATGTGCCTGGGTCAGTAAGCTGGACACATTCTTGACATTACGTCCCATGCCTGAGGAGGATGCCATTCGATTTGCAGCACTTCATCTTGATGGCGTGGCTCATGACTGGTGGATTGATGGCATGACTACTCTTCACCATGACCGGATTACTTCGTACCAGGAGTTCACAAATAGACTGGTAGAGAGGTTTGACAAGCGGGATCCTGAACTATTTTTCAGAGATTTAGCACAATTGAAACAACTAGGTAGTTTGGAATCCTATACTGGAGAGTTTCAGAGATTGTCAGTTATGGTGACAGGCATTTCTGAGAGGAGGCTGATTATACTCTTCATTGAGGGTCTCCATGAGCCAATGAAAGGTTGGATCAAGGCATTCGATCCACCTACCCTGCATGAAGCTATGAGAAAAGCTCGTAGCATGGAACTTGCAGCTTCACGTGGTAAGTTCACTTCAAATGCAGAAGCATCTTCATCCTATAGTGATAGCAAATCAGAACCTAAGGAATCAGAAAAGATTGATGAAAAGAGGAAGTTTGCAGCTCCTTTGGACCGAGAGACATTAAATGATTTGCGTAGGAGGAAGCTATGTTTCTATTGCAAAGCTCCTTATGACCAAAACCACAATTGTCCTCTTAAGCCTAAGGGTTCAAATAGACAAATGGAGCGGTTTTATGAGGGTGATGACATTGCTGATTTAACGGACCAGCAAGCTGGTTTTAAGGAGGGGAGTATGCGATCTATCATTCTCGTCAATGCAAAAAGTGAGAAGATAGAATAAGAGATTCTAGAGGAGGAGGAGCATGAGATGATTCGGGAGGATTATCATTTTGCTTCTAGTTCCATGGGATCAGAGGTGTTTGATTGGGATCAGTACAATTATGAAGCTCAGTTAGTACACAATCCTATTTATGAGGCGGATGCTACATCTTCTTGTGATAATCCGCTCTTTGAGGTGGATATTGATTCTACTCTTGACCCTGATTTAGGGGTGAGCTTTGATCATAGTATCGGAGATTCCGTCAGTGCATCGGGATTTCAGACAGAGCTTGTTGAGGAGATTCCCAGTGTGTACATGGTCAAGAGTCTACACAGTTTCACTTTCAGTCATCATGTACATGGCCTGTTTCAGATGCACAATTATGGTATGCACGTGTTAGACATGTTGGATGATAGTATATCTCGTGCGGTTTAGGGAGCAGGTGTTGTCAACGGTTTGACTTGCTTTCTTATGAGTTCCTCTCTCCTGTGACTGATGGTGTTGAGATTGATAGGGTACAACATGTTGATCCAGCTAATCAGAGTTGGGAGTTAAGAGCAGTTATTAGCGGGACATTTCCTTGGCATATCCGCTGGAATCCCTGGGTGATGCGTTTGATTCTTCTGTTGAGATTGCGCGAATAAATAATTTCGAGTCGATGGTATATGCTCCATACCGGCGCAATCATGTTGTAGTGGTGTTGCTTCTTCACCGGGCTTCATTAGGCCTATTAACCGGTTCCGGTTAGAATTCGATGATGTTTTGGAGGAGTTGATGGATATGTTTTAAAATTGCGGTGGTTGATTTGAGTTTGGCGGGGTGATAAGTTGGAGTTGTGGGTTTTGCGACTGGAATGTTGATATGGCGATTTATGAATTTTCGTGGTTAATTAATTAACGAACATAACTGCCGTCGAATTGAAAACTGGCACTATATCAATATTCAAAGGTGGACATGGCGCAATCCGCCCATCTAGAAATTCCACTGGCACAGTCGAATATTGAAAAAAGACTTAAATAAATTTTAAAAGATTAAAATATTAAAAAGGGTATATCTTTCTGAAAGTTATTGCTATATGATAGACGAATTTGTGAAACGAGAAACCCTCTTCTTAGTCATTTAGAGCTTGCCTTGGAGTAGCGCAATACCTTCTCTGGCCGGTGGGGTTTGAAACGTACCATTAGAGAGCGATTCACTACTAATGCTGAAGGCACTTTTAGAGTTAGAAGTGTTGAATCGGTCAGTTGAGCTTCATTCGAGGAAGGGTTCTACATGATTCTCGAGTTTATCATTGATATTTTCTTGTACCCATACCGGAAGGGTTTTCTCCAGGTAGCCATCTTCGGACTTTAAACAAAGTGTTTCTAATGGACTACACCTTGGCCGTACCATTTGCATTGGGAAATGCGCCCATTTAGAGAGGCGTGTGAAATATCTAGCTGAAACGCCTTCTTTTATGAGGGTTTCTCTTCATCTCCTTTGGCGTCTGGCTTGTACTCATCATCTACCACAGTTTTCAGGTTGGACTTTGCATTCTGTAGCTTCCTACACGAGTATTTGTCAAATTTTCACAATCTTGGCTGGCGAACTGGACTACTTTCTTAAATAAATAATCTGGAAGCTTTCGGGTATGTTTATGAGTTCTGAATCCATTGTTGAGCTTATTTATTATCTTCTGTAATTTCAATTCACTTGAATTAGCTCAGATTTACATTCTATAAGCATTTATACTGTGCGCCCCTTCTCTTCTGTCTATAAATTTCTCTCTAAAAAACTAAAATAACACACTAAGACTTAAGAAAATATTGGGGTTTGAGGTTTGAGCCAGCAGGGCTCATCACACAGACATTACTTCTGTGGAATAAATATTGTTGAGCACACATTTATACTGAGAGGTGGGGGGTCGGGGAGAATCAGTATAAGACAATCTTTTACTTTTTCAAAACTTAACAACCATAGCAAAATCAATCACACAAGATCTAACAATTATGCAACACAAGAAGAACACACAGTTTACGTGGAAACCCTTATGGGAGAAAACCACGACAAAATATTGCTCGTATAAAACTTCTCTTACAATCTTCGTAGGCACCAACCCATTGGAGACACCAATCCTCACTTAACAAGATTTGCAGGCACTGAACTACTGGAGACACCAATCTCTTTTGATAGGAGGCACCAACCTAAATCACAACAAAATCTTTATCTTCCTCAAAAACTGCTCTAACAAATCTGCTCAAATCTTCCTTGAAAATCTGATATAGATCACCTTGAACAGTCTGCTATAATTCTGCCTTAAATCACCTTCAGAATCTGCTATAAATTCTTCAAGGGTCTGCTCATAAGATCTTCATACATCTTCCCTTAAGCTCATCATAAAGCTGCCTATAGAGTCTTCACAAAGTCTTCATAAATGTGCTCTATTCTCCTCCTTAAATCTGCCTATAGAGTCTTCACAAAATCTTCATAAATGTGCTCTATTCTCCTTCTTAAATCTGCTCAAATATTCTCTCCGATATCCTTCATAATTCTGCTCCAAAATCTGCTCTTATCTTCTACATAAATCTGCTATAATAGCCTCACCAAAAACCTTCACGAAACTGCTGTTATACTGAAGAAAATTCTGCTCTTACATGGGCTGATTTCTCATATATGTGTTTTAATGATCTTCCATTTATTCCATACAAAATCTGATCCAAGATTGCTGTATATCTGCTCTAAATTCTCTTAATATCTAATTGCAAAACTTGTTTTAAAACCTTCCACATTATGTCTCTTAAATACCTTCTTCACGCCTCTTCACAGTAGAGGGGATTCTTCACTTAGGTCGGCCTTATAACAATTTAATTTAAATTATATTAGTCTTCCAAAGGTGGTGCTTCACATAGGCAAGTCGGCCATCATCTTAAAACTTGTTTTTAAGTCCCAAAAGGGGTGATCATGAAGGGTGATGTCTCTTATTTCAAGAGACACTAAAATGGGGTCGGCCCATTAGGAAATATTTAAATTAAATTTGTTTTATCCCTCATTACAAGGCGCCAACATGGAGAGTCGGCCTTAGCAAGAATTCAAAAATATTTTATTTGAACTCCTTCAAGGGTGGCACCAGTACAAGGAGGCTGGAAATTCATCTTGACTTATCACTTCCTTTTCTTCTCATAGGTAGCTAGAAGATGTAGTTAAATGATTGGGATATAGTGGCCTTTGGCCTTTAATGATTTCCTTCTCCAACCTTTGACATCAATGACAACAATTTTTAATAAAGATTTCATAGATGAATATTGAAGCCAAAGAAAGAAAGAAATTATATTGATGTCCATAGATGACCAAAAGTAGGTCAATGGGATCTGAGAGTACACAAGTTTACAATAGAAAGCTGTAGGACTTGAGAAAATCCTAGAGAGGCCCGCTTCTTGATTTTCTTGTTCGACCTCTTTTGGTAAGGTTCATCGAACTCAAATAAATCAAGGTTATATGAAGGTTCTCACCTCTGTCTCCCCAAAGTTCTCTCGAGCCAACAAGACTGAACAATATTATTAATTCAAGGAGAGAGTGTCCCTGATGTATCAACCTGTGGTGGGTCAGTTGTCTCTAATTCTACTCGAACTGGTATCTCAGGCTCTGAATCTATATCAATAAGATGCACACGTGGTGAATTAGGAGGCGAAATACATGGCTCATCCTGAATGAATGTCTCCACTTGGATCTCAGGCGCATTCTCTACTTGCTTCTGCTTCCTTTTACTAGTAGTCCTCCCTCTCGTGTTTCCACTGAGTCTAACCCCTTCAGGTGGCGTCAGGATAACCTTGTCCCGAGGCCTTGACCTCGAAGTAGAAGGCAATGAAGAAAAACCCATTGGCGGCTCTGTAACAGGAACTGAATTTCGCCTTCGTTTACTCTCCAAGAACTGCTTGCTGGTCTTGATAACTGATCTAGACACGTCCTCAATAGAAGTATTCTCCTTACCATACCAATCTGGTGAGCGAAGTGGCTGCCGAGCAACTTGATCTTTGACATATGAATTGAGCAGAACCTCTCCATCATCATCTGATAGACCGTCAACATCCTCTAATAGATAATTAGAGAGCTGAGTAATAGTGAGTCTACAATAGTGACGACGACGAACCTCGAATTCATCCTCGCAATTAGCCCAAAAGTCTTCAAGTGCTGGCTTATGTGCAATCCCTCGCTCCAACCTAGCTGCATATTGACCCAAAGGATCATAGGAACGCTTCTTAATATGAGACTTGAGTTTGAATTTCTCCATCTCAGTTGACATATACTTGGCATCTGCCGCAGTTCTGCATGTGAAAATACCCAATCCAAACGGAAAGGAAACTGCAGACTTATGACGACTGCGAAGAAAGGAGTGAATGTGTTGAACTTGTTTGAGAAATTCCATGAAAAGGATCTTGTCTGAAGGGTACCTTGGTAACATTAGAGGCTCTCCAACGTATCCATAAACCCGGATGTATGTAAAAGTAGGGAACTGGATAAACCAATCCGCCCAAGTCTCCATTGCTGATTTTGCCTCCGCAAAAATCCGGATGTGCATTTCATTATCAAGATCTCTGGCCGTCTTCATGGAAAAGTGATCATTCACTGCTCGGAAATCCTATTCAGCTTTAGAAAATTCCAACTGAGAGTAGTACTCGTGAACACGCTGAACACCAAGAGTCCCGTTAGTTTTTAGGTGTCTATAACTGCCTTGAGATGCAACTAAGTAGACCAAGTAAGACACCATGTGAAATTCATGAAACTTGAGAAATCCAGTAATCTGCTGATGTAGGCAATTGCTGATCAACATAGCCTAGTCAAAATGTTCTGTGCCGTCAAGGATCCTAGAAATGATGTAAAACATCCATGGTCGGAAAGTACTAGCATCTTCCTGACCTGTAACTCGATTGAGTAGAGTTATCAAAACAACAACCTCGTCCTTGAATTCACCACGACCAACCTTTTTAGGCAAGTTAGTCTTCTGAACCTTCAACCATCTCTGAGCAACCTTTCTCTGTGAACGTTCTTGATCTCCATCCCATATCTTCTCACAGGCCTCAATAACCACAGTGAAATTATCTGAACGGGGAGGAATAGCAAAGCATTTCTCTACATCCTTTGGCTTAAGACTGCAGATGACTCTCCCATCAACTGATCTGATTTGTCGTGAAGACGAGTCGTAATGCTTGATGCAAGCAAGAACAAACTCGAGATCAAAAGCGGTGACGGGAATAGATGCTGCTGCCAACAACCCGGAACGTTCAAGATTCTTCAATGTATTGCTGCTAACGCCCTCCAAACTGCTCAGGTTAACTACCGGATAGACATGACCTAAGTCTGTGTCTGAAGTTTTAACAAAATCATGCATAAGGACTGATTTGGTTTTATAATCTATGAGATTGAACTGCATTTTGAAAATGAGGACTTTTGACTGTGAAGTTGAATATATTCGGACAACTTTCCGAAAACGCTGAAAATCTCTGGACAAGGCTAAAAATAGCTTATGGCGGGAAAAAATTTCGGAATTTTTTGAAACGTGGGTTTTGTGCAGAATCAAATTCTGAGACAACTTAGATCATTAAAAATTCGAAAAATTGAGTTTTAGCAAGGCATGCGGAGGTTTTTCAGTCGAGAAAAGTACTAGTTCTAGAACTCGCTCGGGGCAATTTTTCCCGAGAAAATTTGGAACATGGGTTTTATGCAGAATGGAAATCTAAGGCAACCTAGATAGCTCGATTTTCAAAAAGATGTGTTTCAAACCCACATGCAAAGAGATTCTCGGAAAAAAGCACAGAGCTTTAGAATAAAAGCTATGGGGCAATTTTCTCGGAAAAATCTAAGACATGGGTTTTAATGCTGATGCTGAAGTATGTGAACCCAGATGATCAAACTCTGAAAATTTGCTGATTTTCTTTGACATGCATAGAAAGTACCTAAGATGAGAAATAGAAGAAATAAGACAGAAGAAAGAAGGTTTATTTGTTCTACTTCTATAGAATTTGCCTATCTCTAACTTGAATTTGATGTAACCTGCATGGAAATTGAAAACAAAGTCTGGAATATTCTTCCTCTGAACAAACTGAATCCGTTGCTACGAAGAACACTGAAATTTGACACCTGTAGCACCTTCAAATCATTGTTTGCTCAAGAAAAACGTATTTCTCTTTGCTTGGGATGAAGAATAATGGATGCCTAAGCTTGAATAAATAGACTTTCATCACCAAAATTGTGGTAAATGCATGCAAACCTGAGAATGGTGCTTGGCTTATGATTGGACCTCAAACGCCTAGCCTATGATTGGCTCTTAAAACAGTTAACTGATGATCAAAATGCCCTAAATAAAGCGCCATGCTTTGGTATTATAAATTGCCATGCTTAGAAACTTTAGTTGAAAATCCTAATTAAGGCGTCATGCTTTGAGACTTTAGTTAAAAATCTTAACTAAAATGCCATCTTTAGAAACTTCAGTTGAAAATCCTAATTAAGGCGCCATCTTTGAGAACTTGAGATAAACCTTGACATGCGCCATGCATTAAAGCTTCAGTTAATTTTTTGACATGCACTTCAGTTAAGTGGACATGCAAAATAATAACTCAACATGCAAAGCTAGTTAACTGGACATGCAAATCAGTTAACTCAACATGCGAAACTGAAAAAGCACTTGACATGCAAAGATGTTAACTGGAGATGACAACCCAGAAATTGTTCTCTTCAACTGAAAGTCGAAATTCAAATATTCAAATAATATTTAAAATTCCTCTTTTAGGCGCACATGTGATTTTGAGTTTGAAAAATCAACTTTGGCTTTTGGCGTTTTTCTCCATACTCAAACCATTTTTTATGAAAACTGGATTTTGAACCTTCTCCAGGGCCTCTGTTCAATACCTAACACTGGTTGACTGACCTCACCGATTGACTGGCTGACAGTTGCATTGCAGAGCAGGGCAAAAATTGATCAAAAGACTCCTTGAGACTGCAGACCATAAAACTAAGACCTGAGGGCTCAAAAATCCAAGCGCCCTTTGCGAAAATTGCGCTTTTGACATCAGACAGCCATTTTTCCATCATTTTCATCTTACGAAGGTAAACTTGATTCCCCCGTATCTCGTATTCAACAAACTTTTAGGACTGACAAACTGGTGCAACACGGAGTTGAATTTGTTCCGCAAAACAACTGCAAAGGTACACTTCTTTAGAAAACATCTGAGAGGTGAAAAAGGAGGGCGCCTTTTTCAAAAGGTGTTCTTTTTCCTCCAGAGAGCCATTTCTGGAACTGGCCAAAATATAACTGAAACTCTGATTGCGGGCAGCTAAGTCATCCTCTGAGTTGACGAAGACAGGCAACAGATAGTTGAACATAACATGAACAAATTGAATATCTAAGATCACCAAACATAAGGCATTAAAGGCCTCAAAAGCTCAAGCGCCTTCTTGAAAAAGTGCTCTTTTTCCTTTATTCACTACCTTGAGATCAAGATTCAACCCTGCGTTCGTCTGCTCGCCCCGACTTCTCAGCAATTCAGATTGACGTGTTGGAGGGTGCAACATGTAGCTGGACAAAGTGTAAAACAAACATCAAAGGTGTCATTTGATCTAAATTCTTCGTTTGAAGCCCCAAAAAGATGGGCGCCCCTGGCTTAGAGGCGCGCTTTTGCTTACAGTGTTTGCCCATTTTCTTGTTTCTCTCATTTTTCGTTGAATCTCCCGTAACTTGAGCTAAACACGTCCGTTTGATAGGCTTGATAGCTCGTTGCGAAATTGATGTGATGCCGGACAAATGTTTGCTGGAGGTGACAAACCCTAAAAATAAGATCTGGGCCCCTAAAAGATAGGGCGCCTTTTTCAAAAGGTGCTCCCCTCTCCAGAGTTAGAAAAATTTGATGATTTTCCTTCAAATTTTCACTTTTCTCAAAACTCTTCAGTATCAGACTGACATGATACTGACATAAGCTTCATATTCAAAAAGCCGAAAAATCACCTTCTGACATCACTTTGACTAGGTTAAGACTATATTTAGCAAAATGCCTTGGTGAAGAAAAAAATTTGGTTTGGGTATAACATGCCTCTTTGTAGAAGAATTGGAATTTGGAAAGAAAATGTTTGGAGATGTTAAAAATCATGACCTTAGTTAAAGCTAGCAAAGTTCCCAAAAGTTAGCAACGACATCAAGTTAACATTGTAGGTTTTTGGTAGAATGAGAAAAGAGAACATCATTTGCAAAAAGTAGAATGGCTCTAACCACCTTGTGTAAAATACAACCATCATCCATATGAGTATGCAATGAAATAAACTCTTGCAACTCATCATTGTAAATGTTGAAGAGGATTGGTGAGAGAGGACATTCTTATTTGACCCTAGTGGTATTCCTCACAAAGTCAAAAAGACCACGAGAAGTGCAAAATTGCCCAATAATTGTCTCATAAAGTTTTGAGAGAATTAGGAGTGTTGACATCACACACCCGCAACTTATATATTGTTAGAAAGTTCACACGAGTAAACTAATTTAATATAATATATACAATTTTACGATTTAGTATATACTTATTTTTAAATTTAAATTTACATATTGTTAGAAGGTTTAAGGATCATGACTTGGAGTGAAATAATTAAATTATTCACTTAAATTATAATGTTTTATCGTTATTTTTGATAACTTAAGTGTAATATCTTTTTGAAAAGGTATTTTAAATTCCCAATTGGATGCCTAGGAGAAATAAGGGGGTCTTACACATGAAAAAGGTTTCATTTTACTTTAAAAGGGAATTTGATGGAAAAGGTGATTAAATGTTTGCACATAATGAGCTATTTTAATTTAAAGCAAAATTTTTTATTCAGAAAAAACAATGAAAAAGCAAAACATATTTTTTGAGAAAAAATAAAAAGTGGTTATTTGAAAAAGCAGCAAAAAAGAAAAAAAAGTACTTATTTGAAAAAACAACAAAAAGCAAAAATTTGTTTTTTAGAAAAAGTGATGAAAAAGCAAAAAATGCTTTTTCGAAAAAAGCTATAAAAAGATGTGTTGGGGGCTCATTTGGATATTGTCATGCCCTTGAAATTATAACACTAAAATATAAAGTCTTGAAATGCAAATAAATAAATGAAATAAATAACAATATAAAATATTAAAAAATATATAAATATAAATACTAACCATTTAAATATTTATAATAATTAAATATAAAAACAATATAATCATCATATGTAATATTATAATTATAAAACAACTATTATAAATAATAGAACAAATTGATAATGTTAATTGATATTATTATGATAATAAAAAAATGCACAAGAACTAAATCTGAAAACAACTATGCTTTAAATTAAATAAACCAATAATAAACACAAACATTTATAGGGGTTCCTAAAGCAATCGATTCTAAAAGGAATTCATAAAACATTGACCCCTAACCCAGCGATCACTAATATATCAAAAGCTACGTCCCTCCAAGTTAGTGCAATAGATACCAAAGGACATATTCCTTGGCCAGCGGTGGGTTATAACTGTTGGAAAATCAGAGTATAAAAAGGTGATGATTCCCAAGCAGATGATCATGGATGAGGAGTAAAATGTGAATAAGGAAAGAAGGGAATGCTGCTGCAGAATAAAAGGATATCGGGGCTGGAAAAAAATAGAGAAAGGTCTGTGGTAAGTAATTTTTGTATTAAAATAATCAGTGAGGAAGGGATAGAATAAGAAAGAAAAGACATTGCTGCTGGAATTAAAGGATCTTCTGCAGATCAGGTAATAGGTAAGTGGTAAGTATTTCATAAGTTCACATAATACGTTTAACAAATATATTAGGATTTAGATAAGGATATTTAATATATACTTTATGAATTAAATAATAATAAGTTGATGCATCATAATAAATTGATATTTAATAATTAGATATGGATTCAAATAATAGTGTAATTTATACTTATAGGTATCAATTCTAATGATGGTATTTATCTCTATGAATGTCATTTTGAAATAATAACATTATGCATATACTATTGATTCTTATAGCACTACTAATATGTTATGGGACAACTAATTATAATTATATATATAATATATATCTATATACATTTACGATTATGCAATAATGATGCTTGCAACAATTATTGAACCTTATAAGCAATTATGATTCTTTGATATAAGAATGGATTTTTGAACATACTCACTTTTGCTATTACCCAATTGAGGATAGGGAGTTTGTGGAGGGAGAGGCGGGGTAATTCGGTCACTTGATGGATGGTCCCAAGATAGGTAGGAAACCTTGAGGGAGTCCACTTGGAGACTGTTTCACGCGCCCTTGGCACAGTAATTCTACCATCCTTCGTTGGGGTTAGGAAAGAGGGAAGGACGAAAATCTATTCAATACATAGTAATAGGTTATATAAGAATGTGATGTTTTCATTTAAATGCACTAGGTTAGTAGTGCATCTGCCTTATTCTTAATATGTACAACCTGAATTATTTGATCTAACTATGATCAAGGATCTATATGGTATTTGTTCGTTATGCATGATAGGTGCAGGTCCTAAAGACAAGTTTCATTTACAAGTTAATTGACTGGTAAATACAAAATCCCTTATCCTAACTTGTGCATTTTATGTTTCTAGGTCAAGCTAGCCTAATTTTAATAAGGGAACATTATAGATATGCTGAAGAATGATATTGTTACGCTGCTAGATTTGCTCTGGTTCTCCAAATCTTTGAGGGCGGAAACCCTCATGGATTTTCTGGTTTCGGAATTGAAAGAAATTCCCTAGCTAGATTAGTGTGATTCCATTAAGGAATCACCATTGGTGCTGATTGAAACTTCCAGTTTTGGCTTTATCAGTTTTGAATGCTTGATGGTGTTTAAGTTTGCATTTTGAGAGGATTGTTTGCAGTTTAGAGGAGCTGGAAACATTTTTCCAAGTCTACATTGACCTTTGGGTGCATCTGAGAGTGGGTCATTGAAGATTTCTGAGTCTTTATCTCATTGTCCAGACTGCTGCAGCTAAGTTTAATACTTGTACAAGTCACTTATTTGCCATTTCCTTGAGGTATATTGTCATTTCTCATGATGGGTGGTTAGTTCTTAATGTTATGGGATATGTGGGGGTGTTCTATCAATTTTCTTTCATGGCCATATTCATAACAACAAATATGTATTGATTTGAAATGAATTGTAAGAGCTCACAATGTAACACTAGGTGGTAGTACCACTCGTGATCTTGCTCTTGATTTCTTTTTGTTACTTACCCCCTGCATAAGTGGTTTATTTACTCACCCCACTGCATAAGTGGCTCTTGTACACCCCACTGAACAAGTGGCTTTGGCATTCACTCACCACTGAAAAGTAGAACTTGTTTTTTACATTTCATTATTGTATCAACTTTCCAACTGCAAAGTGGATGTGCCCAGCTAACTCCATTGGATAAGTTGATGTTACTTTCAGCTGCTCATTTCAAGTATAATTGTAATCCCGTATATTGTATGCTCTCACCTCACCCACATTGGGAACTTGGTGATCAAAAAGTGGAAAGAAAAGTTGTTTAGCATTTTCATTTTGTTGAGCTAACAAGTTTTTCAAAAAAGAAAAGTAAGGGTGGTTATTACATTATTGTTTGGGTGGACAAGGTTATAAAATTGCAGCCGAATTTTCCTGCAAAAAGCACAAGTTTTTGCCGAGTAATTGGCAAGCAATTGATAAGTCAATGACGAGTTTTTCTGAATAACTTTGTAATGAACCGGACCAATTTTTTTGTTTTTTCACAAGCGATTACAATGAACACGCACCCGTTAAGGTTAGCATAAACCAAAACGATGCGGAAAGAAACTCTAACCAGAATGTACACCAGGATCCCGATGTGGGCAAGGTGTGAGCATTGGTCAGAGGATCTATGCAAATGCAAACTGAAAGGAACTCTAACCAAGAATGCGCCTGTGCAGATGAGCATATGGTCAGAGGATCAATGCATGATGAACAGAATGTAACCCTTACCAAGAATGGCGCCAAGTGATGGCGAGCATATGGTCAGAGGGTCCCTAAAACTACTCAACTGAAAGCAAATAGGCGGCAAGCCAGCCTCTTCCACTTATTCAGTGGGAATGTACAATAGCTTAAAATGCAAGATAAAGAAGAATAGCTGATAGTACTACTAACAGCTTACAATATATCAGAATAATCATTTAATTCTAGAGCTTTGTCAAGTCTTCATTGCTGCAACTGTGTAGAATGTCTTCCAAAGACCAAATGCAACTTTCAATGCTCAATCCCTTCCAAAGGGACAATTTCCTTAATTCTGATTTATCAGACCTGCAACATAAAATGGTGAAATCTGCAAACAAGCCCTCACTCAAATGCTCATATCTCACTCAATTCTTACTCTAATGACGAGGAATCAAATGCAGATTGCTCTAGGCATAAAGGCGCCCCAAACAAGATCTCAAAACCTCACCAAACAACCCTTAAACTTTTTGCACAAATCCCAAAGCTGAAACAGAATGGTACGGCCCTCTTAAAAGGGCGAACTTGCTAGATAAAATCCAAAACAGCAGATAAAAATCTATAAATTTGCAAGATGGGTCGCCCCAAGGAGACAAGATGATATGTTGAATACCCAAAACAATATCTTTTTGTATTTTTGATTTATGAATGAAAACTGCCTACAGCTATGCAACATCAGCAACTCTGAAACATGACAAAATGCTTGAATAACATCTACTAAATGCAAGAAACTCAACTACAATGCCAAAACAACCCAACTACAAGCTAACCTCTCAACTAGTTGCTATCTTTCAAGCAAGAAGATGAGCCAATGCTAGGAGGTGTGCTTTCCTCGAAGCGAGTGTCTGAAGATAATTCAACAGCATAACGGTGTAGTAGACAAAAGATCCCAAATGAAGAGTTGAGGCTTGTTTAAATAGACATGAGAGAATCATCTAGAAGCTTCAAGAAGGTGCCCAAAACCCTAATTTCAAATTCACCTTTTCCCTCCAAAAGATGGCGTCCTTTTTCACTTGTTGAATATTTCAATTTTTTTTAAAATAAAGTCAATCCTTCAAGTAGGCGTCCTTTTCAAATAAGCTCAATATTTGACTTTTAAAATATAATTTATCTCTCCATGGCGCCTGGACCCTTTAAGTCCCCTTTTTAAAAACAACTTAAAGTTGTACTTGCTAGGAAAAGGGGAATACAATATTAAAATATATTATTATAATGAAAATACTTATCTCTCCAAGAATTATGCGCCCAAGGCCAAAAACTAAAGTGCCAGCTGAATCAACCGAAGGAGAAGACCAACTGAACTGAACCCAACCTGTCCACTGCCAAAAATAGAATTTACTAAAAATAGTAAATTCGTGAAGTTGCTCGGAATGCCAAACTGAACACATCACTGCGAAGCTCTCTAAAAACCCAGAAAGAATCCGCAATCAGAATTCCAAACTTCAAGCAAAAACCTCCTCAAAATAGGGAAACCCTAATTTTCACCTTCCGCGTAGCCTACGGGTCTCCGGAATAGGCCAACGGTCAACAAAAATGACCACATCTGAGAAGGGGACATTACAAACTTGGTGGTGAGTTATTTGTGAGTGGTTTTGATTCGTGAGTTGCAACTACGATTTCAGTACTACAAGTGTTGGAGGAAACATTTCATGTTTGGTCATTCAAAATCATGAAGATATCTTATTTTTCTAAAATAACCATACTACATCTATTGTGAATAATCTAATCAATGGCGAAAGAGCTATTCACTTGGGAATCTGACTTAACAACTTTTACATATATTATTAGAATCCCATTGCAAACTGCCACCTAGATGCAATATTGTTTGCCATATTATCTTACATTGATATTTGATCATTTGATGTATTATCATAGTTCCACAGAATTTCCTAACAAGGGGACACGAGGATGTGGAGATAGGTTTCGGGGATGGGGGGACCAAGGGCCTCAATTTGGGGAGGACAGGGGGATGGTGGTGGGTAGTGGTGGCGGCACGACGTTGAAATACATATAATACTTGAAAAAATAGTTACAAAAAGATGTATAAGTATAAGAATTACAAATGAAACTTTGATAAATTAGTTTTAAACATTTGAATTTTGAAGTGAACATTAACTTGCATCACTCCTCTTCTTTCCCTTCTTCTTGCTCCTCCTCAACCCTCTTGCTCTTCTCACTCTTTCACCTTACACTTGCAACTCTCACTCTCACACTCACACTATTAGCTTCTTGTTGATTTGTTTTTTGTGAATTGAAATGAGGATAGGAAGCAGTTTTGTAGAGTTTGTAAGGTTTTGGTGGGGCCCATAGGCCATTAGGGTTTGGCCTTGGGCACATAGTTCAAACAAAATTTTTGATTTTTTTTTTAAATTACTTTCCAGTTGTCTGGCCGTAGGAGATGCCTAGGCGTCCCTGAGATGGTTGGGAGACTCTTAGGAGTCCCCCAAATGTTAAGAGTCTCCCAACTCTCTTGAGGATGTCCTAGCATCTCGGGGGCGTCTTAAGGGCATCTTGGAAATGATAGTGCTGGTGGCGGGACAGCGGCGCTAGTGGTAGCGTGGTAGGGGGATGTCCCCCCAACTCCCCAAGTCTCCGAGATGTCCCCGTCTTGAAAATTCGGGGTTTTGGGGGGGCATGTGTCCGCGTGGAACACTATGTATTATACAAGAGGATACACTCAATAGAGAGGTCAACTAAAGAATAGCTGAAGTCAATAGATAGCCATATCCAAAAAATATAGGAAGTTGTTAGTGTTTTAGTTCATACCTTTCAGTGCAACACAAACAGAACAAATGTGTTATGTAACTGCTCTTTGAATTAAAAGGGGGAGCTCCAACGAAAATAATGTTCACTGGTGTGTTTCATGCATAACAAAGAAAAGTACAGGTGTGTCGTTTTAGATTCACCTATGGCAAAAGGCTAATATGCACTTCTACTTAAAGCAAAAGTTTTTATGCGTTTTTTACTACATGAAAACCCTACAACAGCTACCATGCTTATGCTGTTCAACTAAATGCAGAGACTGAGCATTGCAAGTACACAGAAGAATAAGATTGGTTTGAAGTTGAACAATACAAAAGATTCAGTAAATAAGAAGAGGGAGATGGAATTCAAAGCTACAAGACTCACTTCATTGCAACCTGCATTTAACAGTAAAAGCATTTCAATTTACCTCATCAGCACATACATCACATGTTATGAGCTAAACAGAGCAGTTGCATCCAAAGCTACAACCATCAACTTAACAACCATTGTGATACAAAGCTTCCTATAACAGTTAAATGGTATTTGACTCATAAAAGCATATAAGACATATAAAGCTTCCTATAACAGTTAAATGGTATTTGACTCATGAAAGCACATAAGATACATAATACTTCAACAACAATTAAGCAAATAGGCATGCTAAATTCTATTGAATGATATTGAATTCTGGATCCCTAAACTAAGTGCCAAGAGCACCTATTTATAAAGATTCACAATGTTTTCATGATAAATAATTAAAAAACTAACAACACCCTAAGAATAAATTCCTTGCATGCAATGCAAACTTTATTGCAACATATAATCTACTGATACTAAACCCTAACTCAGGCTATCTTCAGT
Source organism: Sequoia sempervirens (assembly GCA_007258455.2). Lineage (NCBI taxonomy): Eukaryota > Viridiplantae > Streptophyta > Pinopsida > Cupressales > Cupressaceae > Sequoia > Sequoia sempervirens. The sequence goes on along the minus strand of VDFB02198922.1, from coordinate 23,367 downwards.
TAGACTCCTGATAAAGATAACTTCAAACTAACAAATAGCCCTTCTAGAAGGCAGTCTCAAAATAGCGTGAACTATTTTTAGCACGGACTAAAAAAAATAATGAATATTTCCTGACAGGATTCTGATGAAGCTTCTTTGCACCATCCTTGGAAAATCCTCTGATGAAGTGGGGAAACATTCACAATTCCTCTGTTGATGCCACGAATCTGATTTCATCTTTTTCTATTTTGATCTTCACACCAAATTCCAGCTCAAACTACAACCCTTGGATGCTCTGAAAGCCTCAGCATCTTTTTTCCACAAGAATACTTTGAATGCTAACCATCAAGGACAATCTCCTTTGATAAACAATAACTTCTCACTGTTTGTTCACAAAACTAAAACTTTACACTAAAGGCCTGCTCTTGATAATTCTTTGGAAATTCACCATGTTTGATATAAATCCTCAATAAAATTCAAGAGAAGATGGGTGCTTATGATGAACATGCTGTGAATCTGAATGATATGACAGAAATTTTCATTTATAAGTCACACAAAGAGACTTTCCTGATGATAAGATCTCAGTGTTATGACTGAATTCCCTGCTGTCCTGTCAATAACAGTTGTATTGTTGTTTAGAAGTCACTACTGATTCTAGAAGTTTTTGCTATGATGACTGCTGTAGAAATCATCTTGCTGCTGCTGATAAAAGAATAGATTTTTCTGCTGTTCTGCTGATGGTGTTCTGCTAGATTTCACAATCATAAAACTTACTCTATGTGAGGCGATACTGTCTGCTAATTATAACTGATGACCTCAGCTATTTCAGAACTGACTTGTCCTTTAACTGCCAGTTGCTACTATATATAACATTATTTAACTTACATGAATCTGCTATTTCAGACTTGAAAGGACATGTCTCTATGGCAAGGACATACTTCCATAAATAGCTCACATGTTTGGCAAGAGTGGTTGGCTGGGATAATAATAGGGACACCACTTTATAGTTTTGCTCCTTTTACATGATCCTGGTCAGCCTTCATACACAGGTGTGCACCTATATGAATGATTTCATGCCTTGTATTTGAAACATATGTTTTACCTTATATGGTGTGTGCTCCACAAGCAATTTCTGAGTTTTGACTTTTGACTTCAGTTTGCCCTTATTAGCTCAACAGTGATTTTGCAATCGATGTCTTACCAGGATATATTTCCCATTTCTATTATTTATTTTTTCTCCATGAATATTTATTTTGTTTCCTTCCATTTGACCCTTCGTTTTCTTTCTAGACCCATGAGATATCTTTAGGAAAGAATCTTGGAGTTGTCAATCAACAGAGACAATGGGAACATGAAATTTTTGAACATGGTAACAGCACTCACTATTAACATGCCATATAAGGGTGACCAAGATGAACTGCTTTTTTTGGTTTTATTTTCGAGACACTAGTTCACTGACTTTGTTCTAGAGTTATTGGTCTGCTCCTTTTTTCTAAAATGCTGTTGATTGCCAGGCCAGCGTTCATTTTAGTTATGTTCCATGATAAAATTTCAATATTATCATCTAAAGTTCTTGTGCCATTTATATTTATACAGATTATATTTTTTACAGGGCATAAAATCTTTGAAGGATAATTTCCGATTCTTCATCTCCACACTAGATTTGAATTCCTCTCAAGGGGATATAAGAGGCCAAGGTGCTGGATTACATCGAATTGCTCTAGCTGAACTTCTTTGTGTTGTTATTTTGCGTTGTGGGCCACTGGTGGAGAACGATATTCTTTCTAGTGGTGTTTTGACAAAAATGTTGAAGCTTTTTAGCGACTTTCCACAGAACAGCATATTGCATTGTGCTGTTTTTCGCTGTTTGCAGGTACCAGGAAATTTCATTTCTGGTTTACAATCTTTTTCCAAGTATCCATTTGCTTTTATCAGGATTTCTAAACATGATATGTCATCTGAGAATCGTATGTTTATTCCTGCAGTTACTGGATTACTTTTACAAATGTAGCCTTTGGCATTATGATTAATTACTAATTAAAAAATATCGTGGAACAGACTTTTTTATTTATGTCAATTTTATTTTTCAATTAATACAATGACCTAATGCTGATGGCCTTTATCGCTGCTTAAAAGTGCTCAATATTGATTTGTATCTGTGTAGGTGAGTGTGTTCTTACATTTTTTTTAGTCCTACATTTGATGGGTGAATGATACATAATGACTGGCTTAGGTGTCTTTAATATGACGAGATGCCATGGATGCCAACAAATCTGAATAGCATAAATCCTGCCATCTCCAAAGACAGTATGTGCTAGTTTATTTCCATGTATGAAAAAACTTATATTGTGCCTTTCTAGGTTTTTGTTTTAAGCATTTGCTTAGGCCAAGGAAAATAGAGTATGATACTTGTAAGTATGCAAAATTAAATAAACAAAATAGCATCAAATTAAGACAATTCAATACTCCACATTTCGCATGCAAACCTCCAATTGAGCTTGTGTAAAGATATGCTCCTTTGTTATGCGGGTGCTCAATTCATTAGCATAACATTAACCTTCCCTAGATATGAGACTGATAAGACTTGAATGTGAAATGAATGCTTGATAATGCTTAGAGATGGTTGATGATTGATTGATTGATTTAAATATTTATAAGAGGATTTGATGAATGGCTAGGATTGAATTTGAGAACTGAGATCTGATTCATGATTTGGGCGATTGATGAGGAGATGTGGCATGCATAGGTGAGTTGCACATTATTTTAATTTAATTAAAATTATTATAATTTATCAACTCAATGTGACTGGAGAGTTAACAAATCTAATTGATTAGTAAACTACCTGCATGGAGGAGTTAACTGAGTGCATGAGAGAATCAGGGGGAGTTGACTGTTGCATAAATGAGTTAACTAATTGCATGGGTGAGTGAAGTGGATTTGATTGACGAGTGGGATTAAGAGTAACTTTGAGTGAACTAGCTAGACTAAGGAGTCAACTAGATGAGGTGGAAATAATTAATTAATTGAATTATTGGTGCACATGAGGTGGAAATTAATTATTAAATTAATTTATTAATGGATAATGTTTGGATAAATGATTAATTAAATGGATAAATATGTGGATAATTATGGATATTTGATGAATAATAATTAATGGATAATTAATTTATTAAATGGATGAATAATGATAGCCAAAATTAAATCAGGACCTAGGTGATATGACGATTAGGTGATGTGATAGGATGGAATTAGGATCTAGGTGATAAGATGATTATGCAATGTGATAGGATAGACTTAGGACCTAGGTGATAGGACGATTAGGCAATGATAAAGTGATGTAGTGAATGGTCAGATGCACTAGGAGATGAATGAACAACTTAGGTGATGATCAAATGAAATATATGACAAATAGGTGAAATCAATGATGTAAGTGAAGGTGGCATATTTTAGGTGTTTACATTTTTCCCTTCTTTGAGACGATGTTCGAAGTAACATTGGTTGAAAGAAAAGAAAAGGTAGTGATGAGATGGAGATATGAAGAAAGTAATAGTATGCCCCAGTTGTGTTGAAGAAACGAATTGGTAGAAAGTGATGATATGCCCTAGTCATTTGGAGGGATGATGGAAGTTAAAATGATGAGATGATGATGGCCCCTTAAGAGGTTAGTCATGCAAAAAGAAACATGAGTGAGATCTCAAATGATGAATAATAAGAGGCAGATGCAAGAAAAGGGAAAAAGAGAAAGTAATGAGATGAAATGAAGACAAGGGATGATGAAATATGGAGAAATGTTTATTCAAAATGCTTTATTATGCTGGTATATGAAGAGAAACCTTATTTTGATATAGCAATGGATGTTATGTACTAGGGTATAGAAGACCAAGGTGCAATATATCTAGTGCATGGATTGACACTCAAGCAAACAACAAACAAGAGGATGCCCCAACACTCTCCAAGAATTTGATGCACTTGGTGGGTATATGTGGAGACAATCCAACAAACACAACACACAAAAACAAATGACCATGTCCCAATGTATACTGTTGTACGTAAACCAAATTTTTTGCTTCATTAAGGCATTTTGCATAAAAGAGTCTAAACCCTGCTAAAATGATGTCAAATACAGTTTTTGGGCAATATCAAGCATGGAGTTTGGTTAGTGTTGTGTCAGTCAAAAGCAGTATCTGTTGATTAGAACCTGAATCGGGGACTCAAAACGAGGCATTTCACGATGGAGAAGTGTTTCACGACGACAGTTTTATCTTTGCATGGTCATTTCAGTGACTAAGACGAAGATTTCAGTGGTCAATTTATGAAGATTTCTCAGGCAAAAGCAAAATTGCGCCCCCGTAGCTCAGGGGCGCCCTTCTCTTTGGAGGTCCAAATTTTGTGACATGTGCTCATAAATGCTGCCAATCTCTTTAGAATTAGCCCAATTATCTGTTGAGCTATCCTGCGAAGTTATCCGAGGTCCAGAACTCCGGTGACTAACGTCAGAAGCCAAGGTTCGGGAGTTTGAAGATTGCGAAAACTTGTCAATTTTCAACTTTTGCGCCCCTGTAGCTCAGGGGCGCCCTTCTTAAAGAGGGGTTAAATCCTGGCATTCTTGCCTGTTGATGCATCTAATTTCTTCACGACTAGTCTGGCTATCCGACAAGCTATCGAATGCAGACAACCGAGTCCCAGAGCTCCGAAAGTCAATGTCAAAAGATGAGGTTACGAGGAGACTTCACATCACAGGGACTTTCTCAAAGGGTAAAATTGCGCCCCTGTAGCTCAGGGGCGCCCTTCAAGATGGCCCTTGAGATGATTGAATTTGCAAATGAGGTCTTCCTGACATTTGTGCTACCCCAGTCCGGCTTCGCAACGCACCAGTCAGCCTGTCAATCCGACATTCTGAATGATTGTGGCAGAGATTCTATCAGGCACGTAAATCAGCGGGTGGAGAAACATGAAACATACACTATAGCCTCTGTAGGCTAGGGGCGCCCAGCTTTTAGGCCTGTCAGATGGAGTTGTTCACTCTTGAAGTCTTCACAAGACTTGTGTGTAATTACTCCAGCTATCCAACGAGCCCAACCGTCAACCTTTGGGATTTGGCAAACACTCGTATGCGCGAGGTCTTTGCAAAATACTGAAAAGTGAAGGAAGCTTGGAAAATGGCTAAGTCTGGTCGTATATTCCATCTTGGGAAAGGCGCCTTTCTTTTTGAGGTCTTAGAAGCAGTTTTCTTGCTTCGTCACGTCCAGAGACATCTCTCGTAGGTCCTTCTGGCTACGCATTGAGATAGACGGTGCTTGAATCAGGTCACTCCAACTCCCGATATCAGGGGTCAAAGTAGGGCATCTGGTTGAGAGTTGTATTTTTGTCAAAATGGTGTTTGAGCCTTTTCAGGCCAAGGGCGCCCTTACTTTTGGGATCCTTAGTACAACTTTTAGGTGCCTTGCCTATATTCGTTGGATGCGGAATACTTCTAGTCACGCAGTGAGCCTATCCTCCAGTTAGCAGGGTTCCTTGGATTTCATCGTTAAGCGATGCGTTTGAGCGTCAAATGGCGGAGCGGAGAAAATGGTTTAGTCGATTAATACGAAAATCAATTTGTTTAATCAAGAAACTTCTAATTTTTTGAGGTGTTAAATGATGGATTTTTCGCGATGACTTCAGTGAACATTCTTCCTTGATGCGAGCTTACATAATGAATACCTGCTCGGTCGGCATCACTTAGTCACTTGGAAATCAGTGTTGAAGATGGCCAATCGTAACTTTGTAGTCAGCTACAATGTAGGAAGTTAATAAAAAAGGTAATATCTTGAGCAAATGGACGCCCATGAGGACAAATGAGGACTTTTTGAAATCAGTAAAGTTCGTTAGGTGAATCCAAAAGCTTCACATGGTTTGTCAACTGATTAAAATAATATTAAATATTTTTGCATATTTGAGCATTAAAGGGCGATTTTCTAAAATTGGCACCTCTTTGTGCTGGATTTTCAAATTGGATGATGAATATTTTTATTATTATTTTCGGACTTCAAGTCAGTCTCAGTTCGAACTGGAGGGGTCCAATCAAAAGCCTTCTATTTTAGTCGAGGGTTTTAAGTCTTGCAGTTAGCATTATGGTGCTAATTTTCTCTATTTAAGCATGGCTCCATCATTAAACATTCATTCAACTTAAGCAAAATTCGTAGTTCTTCAGAGCAGAGGCGAATTTTTTCCAGAGTTGGGCGAATTTATCATCAGTTTTTAGTGGTGATAGCATCAAGCAAAATTTATCATCAGTTTTCAGTGGTGATAGCATCAAGCAATTCTTTTTGCAGGTTCAAGTTCACAATTATCAACAAGTTTAAAGAATAGGGGGCGGGTTTCATAGAAGAAGAGCACAGAAAAAACGTCTTTTCTCCTCTTTGATTCTCAAAATTCTCTCAGATCTCAATTCGTATGTTCCTGAAATTGGCAAATTTTGGCAAGTTTGATCATCTGGATTGATTCTATATAGCTTCCTCGAGTTAAATTCATGTGCTTGAATTTTCAGGAATTTTTAACTCCAGAGCATTAGTTCTCGAGTTTCTAATTTTCTCAACTGAAAACTCTTTGCATGGTCGTGTAGAAGTTAGATTTTCGCATTTCTGACGTTTTGGGTTGTCTTAGAATCTTTTTCTGGACAAAACCCATATCTCGGATTTTTCGCCGAAAATAACTCTTTGATAGGCTATTTTTAGCTTTCCAGAAAACTTGTCAGAACATAGTCGAGTTCACAGTCAACGGGCGAGTTTTTCAAAATGCAGTACACTCAGCTCGAATACAGGACCAAATCAGTCCTTACGACTTCATCGGGACAGTTGAGACGAATCTTCACAAGGTGCTGCCAGAGGCAGTCTTAGATCCAGTGAAGATCAAAGATTCAATTATTCAGAACATTCAGCAATCCGGGTTACTTGAGGCCGCTTCCATACCTATCTCCGCTCATTGTGTTGAGTTCGTGATGTCTTGTATTAAGCATTACAACTCTGCTACTCGTGAGATAGTGTCAGTAGATGGACGAGTCATTTGTAGTCTCAAGCCTTTAGACGTTGAAAGAAGTTTTGGTATCCCTCAGCACTCGAACAGTCTGGTTATTTCTATGGAGCAATGCGAGCATGCATTCAACGCTGATGTGGACAAGTGCCGAGGAAAAATGGAAGAACGACGGTTAAAGCAAGCAAAGAACAAATTGCCAAACAATGTGGGTCGTGGTGAGTACAAGGATGAATATGTGATTCTAATCACACTCTTGAATCGTGTCTCAGGTCATTCACATGCGAATGTTTTCTAGCCTTGGATGTATTACATTATTGGTCGCATCATATCTGGGCAGGAACATTATGATTGGGCATCCTTCATCAGCGATGTTATCCACAAGAAGATCACCGGTTTCCTAGTTGCTCATGAGTTTTACATGTGTTCTTATCTCGTGTACTTGATTGCTTATGAGGGTCAGTTCTGAGGACTAAACACCGTGGGCATTCTCAGTGTTCAAAAGGTCTATCACTATTATGATCAGCTTGAGGTCACTAAGGCTGAACGTCATTTCAAGCATGTTCACGAGGCTTTCTTGACTTATACAGTGAGAAATTTGGACCGGGAGTTGCATATTCGTATCTCGGCAGTTGCTAGAACAACGATGGATGGTTGGGCGGACTGGTTCATTCAGTTCCCGACATACACTTATATCCAAGTATATGGATTTATAGGAAATCCAGCCATGCTTCCACGCTATGCTTCGGATAGAACAGTTTTTATGGAGTTCCTGAGGCAGTTGCATGATGTTCATCGTCATTTGCGTCGCAAGCATAAACTAGCTGCCAATTTTCCTTTTCAGTTTGGAATTATATTGGTGCAAGACGACAGTTGATGCCCAAGCTGCAAGACAAGAGCTCGAGAGGTATCATCTCAAGTATCTTGTTGAGGTACGTGCCTATGATCCTTGGGGTCATTACACAGCTTGCCTCGGTGGTCGCGCATATCATAAGCCTTCCATGGAAGACTATTGGGCAAATTGCGTGGATGACTTTGAGGTTCACAGGCGTAGCTACGGCCGCTTCTCTCTCATAGATTTTTTGTCTTCTTGTCAGAAGATGTGGGAGGTTTATCAGATGATGAGGGTGAAGTCCTTCCTCAGTTTTTCAGAGAGCAGGTTGACACACAGCCACTGCCAGCAGTTGATTGGTACGCCAAGGAGTACGCAACAGTAAAAGAGAGGTCAAGTAGAGTTATTCATAACAGTATACTTTACCTCGATAGCAAGAAGACCAGGAGGGTAACTGTGCCTAGAGCAGAGCCTCTAGTGGTGGATCCTTCGCTACCTTCCTCGTCAAAACCTAAACAGAAGAAGAGGAGTAACCCTCCCAAGAAAGGTCAAGCGCCAAACAATTCAAAAGGCAAGGCGCTTGTTATTGATACACACACGGACCCTGTCAGACAGCTTGTCACAGAGCCAGTTCAGAGGCCAGTTCAGAGTTCGCCAGTGCCTGAGGTTCAGCCTCAAGTTCCTATTCCAGTTCCGGAGCAGTCACCAGTCCCAATTCATATCGAATTGGATTTAGACTCCCCATCTCGCAGCAGTTCCTCTACATATTCACTCTCATCAGAGCCTCCTGTTGCTAGTACAGATCCTTCCAATAGCATTAGCCGAGACCAGTCTTGGATTGAAGCGCAGCTGGGAAGGAAGAGGAGGCAGCCATCCTATGTCCTCAATCATTCAGATTTTGATCAGGGTTACCAGGATGTGCCAGACAAGAGGATCAAGAACATGGTCCACGTGGAGAGGAATACTGATATGGAGATTGTCATCGAGACTGCTATACCTCCATAGGGGAAGAGTTTGGATGAGTTGGAATCTCAGGACTTCGAGGTTATCACAGTCAACCTTGGTCGTGGCACACGCCAGATGTTTGCCTAACGGAATGTAATTCTAATCTTACGTACTACTGGCAAACTGGTAATGTGCAGAACATAGGATAAAACAGTAAACTGAAAGATATCATATTTGAACACCAAAAACTTTATTCATTCTCAGAAATATCATGTACAAAGGAGTATCAGCAGTGATTGACAATAAACATCGGCACCAAACAACTCATTCATAATCATTTCCCGACTATCCCAACCGACTACATATAACGTTCGGCGGTGGTTAGATAACCAACCGACACGACGCTTCATAACAACATTAACATTAACATAATCGGAACATGATTTCCCAAAAGTACATGACATTATTATTCTTTACTAATCTATAGTTTTATTAACAATTGGCCGACTACGACCAAGGCCGACTACGGCCGACAACCAAGTAAAATATACGACTAACATCATCCCCCCCAAAAAAGAAGTCGTCTTTCAGACGACATACATACAACAAGATAAGATCACTGAGAAGTAGGGGGAAGGGAGTGCGTCCCTGGATGCACAGATGACGTCGAAGTGGTTGAAGAATGCTTTGCTCGCAGGCGCCTCAGCTCCTCCGTACGTGTGCGAAGTTGCCGATCTGCCAGGATCTCCCTCTCCCTTGCCGCTTTTACCATCCGAGCTGCCTCCATTAGTTGGCTTTTCGCCTTTTCTGCCTCTGCACTCTTGGCCGCCAAATCAACCTCTTTTGCAGCCAACTGTTCCTCTAATGCTTTCATCTGCTGCTCCCATGCTGCCTCTTTCTGTTTTGCTTCATCCTCCAAGACTGCCACCCGAGGCTCCAAGACCTCCAATCGGGCTCCCCTCTCACTGGCAAGCCGAGATTGTTCAGCCAAGTCATTCTGAATGCTCTTGATGGTCGCAGCGGACTCATCCTTGACCCTCTGCAGGAGTCTATAGGCGTCCACTCGACGTGATACTGCTACCTCGGTGGAAAATATTTGGCGCTTCATCAGAATAAAGACATCTCGGAAGGCAAGCTCTATGTAGTATAAACTCTCCAGAACGCCTGCATCTCGCCCTACTAGCCTCGGTGGTCGACCCCACCAGGCTCTCATCATAGCAGGAGTCTCTCCTGCTAGCCACCCCTTGCCAAATATTCGTGCGAACTCAGCCTCACACTCCATCTGCACAAATCCTCGGATGCGGTGAACCTCCTGGCCCACTAGAGGAGATCGGCCGATCTTGAGGTCCCTGGAAACTTGTCCCACTCGGATCATCAACCTGCCCATATGCTCGAGCTCCTGTACATATCGCTGTACCGTGCCTACTGGGTCCAATGGGTCTGGCTGTGACATTTCCACGACAAATCCCTCCGTGGAGTCACCCTCCTCGTTCTCCTCATCGTCGGGAGGTGTACAAGGTTCTCTCCTCCTGGGGCGGTTCCCCGACTATCGGCTGAGGCTCCTGAATGGCTGTCTCTGGTGCCTCTGCTATGTTAGCCTCCGGGTGTGCCAGTGTATCCTCACCAAGTCTGGCCGTCTCACTCTGCTGGGTGTGAACGACTGGCCCTTCCTCATCCCCTTGTCCCTCCGAGGGACTCTTCTCCCGCTGGTCTGGCTGCTCGGCCACGTCCAAGGTGAGGCCACCGATCCCAACTAGCTATCGATCTGTGCTACTCTGGGTGCTCACGAGTCGTCTCCTCGATGGCCTCAGTCATTTCCCCAATTCCCCTCTTGTCGAGGTTGCCACTCACATGCATTGCCGTCTTTGTCGGTGGTGTAAAGGGAACAAAGCTAGCGGCAATATCGGTGAGGCGTGGACCTGTAGAGACGGTATTTGCCCTGTGATGTAAGTGGTGGCGAGAGGTGCCCACCTGGCCGATGCACCGGTAGTGAAGCCCGACTATCTCAACATTGCTGACTCAAGCGGTGCAGCGGGGGAGTAAATGTTCTTGGTGTGCTGCGGTTGGGTGGCCGGTCGCGGGGAGGAAATGGAAATCACACTTGCAGGTACAGCTTCTTGGTATGTCAATCGCCTCGACCCTGGATGGTGTGATGCCTCCTCGCCAGTAGGTGGACTAGACTCGTGAAGACCTCGGTCGATGGGCTCCTCCTTGTCAGATGCATCGCTCTGCTCCGAGGCCTCCTCCTCTGATGTTTCCTCTTCCACCGACGCCTCCTTCTGTTTCCTCCTCTTTCCTGAAGCTGTGCCCTCGCCGGCCTGCTTTACTTCCAGTTTCGACCAATAGAATACGGTCGGCAATCCAGGATCCAGATGAGTGAGTGGCCGCAACCGACCCCAATTGCCCTCGGGCACCTGTGTGTGAACGGCATCCAGAAAGAGGGCTATGGCGTGCTGGGTCATGTAGAAGGCCTTATGCCTTTGTGCTAAAAAATCCCTCATCCGCTCTGTAAGTAACCTCGCCCAGTTGTACACTCAGCCAACGCGGAGTCCGACCATGAAATCAACCAGCCATAAGGCAATGTCCGACGCTCGGCTAGCACCTGTGAGTCGGCATTTCATTAGGTCGAGCAAGCACTTCCATTCTGCCGTAGCCAAGTGGTTTTTCCGGAGACCTCGATTGCCAGCACTCCAGATGGTATTCTGCTCCTCCGCTGTCAAATCGCTACGACACACCTGTTTGACTAACAATTCCTTGTGCTCCTGTGTCATCCGCTTGGGTTTGTTAACCCCTATTCCCGAAGCTGGAACGCCAAACACCCGCTCAAAGTCCTGCGGCCAGAATGAAATGGTCACTCGGCAACCTCTGTAATCAATTACTGACTTGTGCGTATGCCTGCAATAGTTATCCACCATCGCCTTCAGCCAAGGCTCGAACTCCCGAGAATTGAAGAAGGGCACTAGCACAGCCTTGTCTACCCGAGCATGTCGAAGCGCAACCTTCAGGGAGTGGTCGTCAGGAGTGCTTCACCACCACTGTTTGCACTCGTTGCCGGTCAGGTTCTCCCATGTCATCGTTTCATTATTGGCGTCCCTCCTTTTTCTTTTCCCCGCCGAGGCTACCTTTGGCTGGTGCTGCATAGCCTTCTTGCCCTTGTCCATCTTTCTGTCAGTTCGGCGATTCCAGCCGACTTTATAACTCTCGAGACAGTTGTGAAAACTACCGAAACTATCAAAACTGCCGAACTGCCGAAAACTGCCAAGCCGATGAAAACTGCCGAACTGCCGATGAAAACTGCTGAACTGCTGAACTGCCGATGAAAACTGCCGAACTGATGAAAACTGCTGAACTGCCGATGAAAACTGCTGAACTGCCGAAAACTGCCGAGATCTGGAAAAAGCTGAAAGTGTCGTACGCTTTCTAGGCTCTGAGAAATCCGTACGACTTTAAAAATCCGTACGACCTGGCAAGTTTGTGAAGTCCGTACGGCCTGGCAATTCTTGAAAATCCGTGCGACTTGGCAGTTATGTACGACCTGGCAATTCTGGACGACCTGGTAACTTTGTACGGCCTGGCAATTGTGTGAATGACAAAGCCTTATACTGTGAAATTCTGATAAATGAGGAAGCCGTACGATTTGAGAACTTACTGAGTAAAAGAGCCGTACACTGCCAGGAACATGAGGACACCGTATGATGCCAAACCCTGAGGAATAGTGCCGTACGTCTTGAGAAAATACTGGATATGGGGCGACTGGAAGATGGCAAGGAAATCATACGACCTCAAAACACTGGAGAAGCCGTACGGTTGGGGTAACCAATTCTTGTCGTGTAGAAAGAGCCAATCTTCGCCATATGATGAAAATATCCTGAATGCGTGCCAACTAAGAGGATGCCAAGCCTTGCCTGATGAAGCTACCCTTTGGATGCCGTACGCTCTGGAAGAATTCAACAAGATGCCATACGATGTGGAGTTTCGCACAATTTCCAAGTTGTAATGAATGCCGTACGCCCTGGAGGAATTCAGCAAGGTGCCGTATGACTTGAGAGAAGTCCACAAGATGCCGTACGATGCAGGACTTAGCAAAATTCTCAACTTGCAATGGCCGTACGGTGCAGAACTTGGCCAAAATTTTAATTTGCACTTGCCGTACGATTTCCACTGACAAATAGAATGAATACTGGGAAACTTGAAAATACCGTACGGTTTGAGAATACCTTGAATGCTGTACGACTTCAAAGCTTTGAAACTAGTGAAGGCGCCGTACGAGTTCCTTCTCTGTGCTTGACTTGCTAGGTGCGTACGGATTCCTCTGTTCTCTTCTCTCGTCGTGATTTCTGTTTACTTTGCCCTTTCTCCAGACTATTTCCTCTTTAAATGGCCGTACGGCTTGGGGTGCTACATTTATTTCATTTTCAACTTTATTTGTTTTAATCGCTTTCCCCCTTGGCCGTACGTTTTTTTCTCTGGTCGAGCTTTGGCAACCTTTTAATTTAATGTTTTCTCCTTTAATTTTTGCCATTTATTTCCTTTAGCCAATTTCTCCTTTGGCTGTACGATTTGTTCAGTAGCTGAGACTTTTATTTTAATTCGCCTTACTTTATTTAATTTAAGCACTTTAATACCTTTCTTAATGTCCCAGTCGTTTAATTTATTATTTAATTTTTTCTCCCTTCTCTTGCTTTCTTTTCTGACTTCTTTTACGTTTCTTTTATTTTTTCCTTCTTTTCTCTTTTCTTCCCATTCGCCTTGTTCTTCCTTACTCTGTTATTTTCTTTTATTTTCATAGCTTTTTTCCTATCTATTTTTATTTTTTCCCACTTTTGTTCATTTTTTCTCTCCTCCCTTCTCTCTTCTTTTCTTTTTTTCCTTTCTTCATCTCTTTTCTTTTTTTCTAATTTTTAAATTTTTTCATACTTTTCATTTTTTAACTCCACAATTTTTTCATCTCGTACCTGTTCAAACTTGTGGACTGGCGTATCGTCCAGTTTTGAGACTCTTCCTTTGTACTCTCCATACTCGGCCGAAAATTTTTGGCTGGGCCTTCCCTCTTCTTCCTTGATTTCCCCGATTTGTAGCATGTTGCACTCTCTGTGGAACACTTCATAGTCTTCCATCTGCCAATGAAATAAGCCATTCAGCGAGCTTGTCTCGTCCTCCGAACAACTCTCGAGTTCAAGTACGCCTTCGATGTTTGGTTCCATAGCTTTCCTTCCTTCGTCCATAACCGATTCACCTCCATCCGATTCAGATCTGGAGGAAGCCAATTCTTCGCTCACGGCCTGATTCTTCAAGTCGATGACATACTTCCCCCCATTGTTCTCGATCGAGAGTGTGTTCCTCTTCCAATTATGATTTGCCTTCGCCGCTATCAGCCATCCTCTCCCAAGTAGTGCATCGTATGCTTTCCTCTGTAATGGGATGACGACAAAATTTAGCAAAAACTGTTGTGTGCCGATCGTCACCTTCTGCGCCATCAGTGTTCCCAACGGCTTGATACCATGTTGATCAGCGCCCACCAGTTGGAATGTCGGTGGCCAAAGTGTAGGCTTCCCTAGACTCTTCCATGTGTCTTCAGGTAGTACGTTGACTCCCGATCCTCCATCGACGATAGTATTTGTCAAGATATTCCCTCTGATTTCCATATGCACGACTGCTGGCATCTTCCCGATGTTCGCTGTGAGCAATACCGGGTCGATTATTTGTTCACCGTACGGTGGCGGTTCTGGTATCAATTCTTTCCTTCGTTCCTCCAATCGCGGTTGGTTGCCATCCTTGACGACGTTTGTGATCGCCAGTCCCAACTGCGGCATAGTCTGGAGAAGGTCAGTTACTTTGATCGGTATGGTGGTCTGCAGTACCTGCCGTATGATGTTGGTTTCCGCCTCCGACCGCTAAGAGGTTCCTGGCTTCTCCAGAGGTACTTTGTTTTCCTTTGCCATCGCCAGTTCCACTTCGGTTTTTGCTTCCCTCATCCTTTGTTTCTCCGTACATGGATCTGGGTAAGTGGCTTTTTTTGCTTGTGCTCTGGTGATCGCCAGTACCTCTTGTCCTTCTACTTCCAGCATATGGATACCCTTTTGCTTCGGGCATTCGTTATCTTCATGATCGCCTGGTCCACACCACTTACACAATCTCCCTCCCGAACCTTGACCGTTCTGGCAGTCCCTGGCGAAGTGGCCCATTCGTTGCACTTCCTGCATTGGATCATAGGCCTTCCTTTTGCATCGTACTGTATCATGTTTCTCGGACTTCTATTGCTTTTGTAACCTCGAGGGGATGCATTGCTATTGTACTGGGGCTTTGGTGGTGTGTTCGGCGGTGTCGACGGTTCTCCCTACGCGAAGAGTACTTGTGCACTTCTGGCTTTTAAGTTGTATGGGAATTCCTTGACGGAATGTCCCATCACTTGGCAGATATTGCAGAATAAGTTCTTGTGACAGTTCGCCTTCATGTGACCTTCCCCATTGCAATCCGTACACCACAGTTCTCTAGCTTCTCTCGTACTCTCCTTGTCGGCCTTCAATTCTTTCATCATTCGCATCATATCCTTCCTGAGTGCTTGTACAGTCTTGGATTCACCGTCGCTGTCGTCTGTACTCTCCTCGTTGTCTGTCTTCTTTTTCCCTCGGGAGGATGTTTTATTTTCACTTTCTATGTCCATTGCCCGATTGTATGCTTCAGCGTACAACGAAGGAGGTACGACTTTCATTTTCTTTCTTAATGACGAAAGCAAGCCCTCGATGAACCATCTTTTCTTCAACCCGTCAGCTGGCTGTGCGTCCAACTTTCCTATCAAGTCTTTCAACCTCCTGTTGTAGGTCCGTACGTTCTCGTGCTTTCCTTGTTTGGTATGATATATTTCTGTGACGATCTCACTATCGTTCCGTAGAAGTTTGAACTCCGCTTCAAAATTTTGCTTCAGGACCCTCCATGTGGCTCTCTGCGCTTGGTCCAATTCCGAGTACCAATCAATGGCACTGTCTCTGAGTGTTGCTGGAAATGCCTTCAGCCCCTGATCGGGGTCATCCTGCCCGCTGGCTATCCAAATTGTCTCACATGTCTTGCAATGTCGTACGGGATCCTCAGAGCCATTCCCCATGAATTTCGGCAACTTTTGCCGATTCGGATGAGCCATCTTTACCGGTTGACCTCCTTGTTGACCTCCTTGTGTTTTGGACCTGATTAGACTAGTGGATTCCTCGCTACGTCCTTGTGCGTCACCAGCACTCTTGGCCACGTACGAGTCACTTCCACGTCCTCCGTCAGCGTCCTCAACACCGTGGGTCTCCTCAGGATCCCGCCGATGCTCTCTCTGCCCTGGGGTCTTAAGCTCTGGCCTTCCCCTCCTTAACTCATTGTCGTCGTCCGAGAGGGACAACTCTCGAAATCATCTGATGCTGTTATTCAAATCATCTTCATTTGCATAAAGGTTATATTTGCCTGCGTGTGGAGTGCTGAAGAGGTCTTCGTCCCTTCCTTCTACCAAACTGTGGTGTGCTCGTTCAATGGATGTGTCTATTCTTGTTAAATTTTCATATGTTCTTTTTATGCTCTGATTGATTTCAATTAAGTCCTCATCTAGTTCCTTACTGACTTGCCTTAGTCGTCTTCGCCGATTTTCTTGCTCTTGTAGCCTGAGTGATCGCCGAACTTGCTCTTCCGAAGTCCCGTGCCCGTCAGGTACTCTATGCTTGTCTTTGTTCGGCCGTACGGGCATTTAGTTGTTCAAGCAATCATTGCTGGTTGCCGGAAGTACGGCGCCGGCTAGTATCTCGTTCTTCCTCCTCACGTTTGGTTCTGTCTTCACAACGTTGTACGATTTGCTGCCGTCGGTGCTCGCGATCTTCTTCTTCTCGCAAGTCTTGCAGGATAATGAAATGGCGGGCCAGTAACCTGGGCATGCGATTCAGGAGGTGGTTCACCTCGTCGTTCACTTCCCGCCGATCCCAGATGACTTCCTCAGGGATCTCCCGAATGAGGGATTCCCTACGCACATGGTCACGTAGCGATATTTTCCACAAATTTACCAGATCTTCTGTCAATGAGTCTTCCCGTTCCTCATTAGCATTTACAGGTTCTTCCGCTGGTTGACCCATTACGCTGCCATGGCAGATGATGCCCTAGTCCGTTCAGGCAACGACGCCAAATGTTTGCCTAACGGAATGTAATTCTAATCTTACGTACTACTGGCAAACTGGTAATGTGCAGAACATAGGATAAAACAGTAAACTGAAAGATATCATATTTGAACACCAGAAACTTTATTCATTCTCAGAAATATCATGTACAAAGGAGTATCAGCAGTGATTGACAATAAACATCGGCACCAAACAACTCATTCATAATCATTTCCCGACTATCCCAACCGACTACATATAACGTTCGGCGGTGGTTAGATAACCAACCGACACGACGCTTCATAACAACATTAACATTAACATAATCTGAACATGATTTCCCAAAAGTACATGACATTATTATTCTTTACTAATCTATAGTTTTATTAACAATTGGCCGACTACGACCAAGGCCGACTACGGCCAACAACCAAGTAAAATATACGACTAACACCAGACTCAGGTTGATCTCCTACAGGTTACTATAGACAGTGCCAGGGATAGAATGCTGAAAGACAGAGAGGACAAGGCAGCCCTCAAGGTTGAAATCAGACAACTTCGTAAGTACATTTCTCGTCTTGTACACAGGTTGGATGTTACTGCCACACTCCCGCCGATGCTTGAGCCTCCAGCAGAACAGGGCCAACTTAATCATTTGGTTGCATATGGCAAGTGTTTGGAGGAATGGGAGGAGGAGTTCGTTGCTAGAGGCCGTTCTATGCTTACAGAGCTATATCAGTTGCTGTATAATGCATGAGAGCTCCGTCTACATCTCCAGGATGAGGAGCAAGACATGGCGATTAATAGATCCCGGGACGAGATTATGATTGCTCACCTGAGTATGGCATATGAATCAGTCACAGATGCAGAGGATAAAGAAGTTATCTACTCTTGGAAAACACAGTTGGTTTTCAAGGAAAAGATAGAGGAGACTATGGCGTCAGAGTTGGTTGAAAGTAGAGAGCACGTTACTAGTGCACTCCGGTTTGTGAGAACCTTAATATCTCGCTTACCGTGCCGATATCAGATTGAGGGTGGTGCTTATGTTGATCTTACTGATGTTCAGTCAGAGCTCCAGACACTCATTCATACTATTTTCAGTGGGGAGACCGTTGGCTGTAAGATTAATCAACTTACAGTCATGTCAGCATTGTTCGATGAAGCAACAAGGAGCAGAGGTGAACTTCAGTCGCAGATCACAGCTGGTGAGGACATGCTACGTAGGCATAGCATTCTTCGGCAGAGTATCAGAGCTCTAGACAATGATGCAGTTAACAATCTCGTTGAGGGATTGGTTGCTCGAGATCACGACCAGTAGACTTCAGTTCCCACTTCTCAGGATAGACATTACACACATGAGTTAAACCTGGCATTACCTTTTCAAGTTAACTCGCTATCTCATCTCATGCATATCTATTCTGAGATTTTCTTTATTCACTTGGAGTTACATTTAGGGTTTACGTTAACTGATGGTAGTGTTCCAGTTAACTTGCTTTCAATAAGGACGTGCATGCTTGCACATTGTCCACATAGATTAGGGTTTTTGGTTAACTGATGGTAGCTTTCCAGTTAATTGTATAGTTTACTTTATTAGGGTTTAGCAATAAATCTTGCATGCATTGCAAGACTATAGTTGACTCAAGGTGATTTTAGGGTTCCCTACACCTTTCAATGTCTATAAATAAGAGCTTTTGCTCATTTGTACATAACTTTTGCACGAGAGAGAAATATATGTTGTGCCTACCTTGCCTTTAATATTGCTCGTTCTGTATCTGTTCATGAGTATTTACTATTGTGATGAATTGTTATGCCACTTGGGTTTCATGCAATTATGATGGTGAATTCTTGCTTTAGTTAGATATAGTGGCTAGTTTGATCGTAGATTGTATGTGTTTCTCGCCTATGCAATTTATTGTCCTAGTTGGCTATCCTTCATGTTTTGTGTTCAATAAACTCGTTTAGATTGAGCTGATAGATGTGCCACCTTGCCTTCTGAGAATCTGTACTTGGTTATCGTGTGATGTGTGTGAGATTCTGATAGTTGTGCCACCTTGCCTTCAAGTTGAGTGTACTTAGTTTATTGTGTATTGTTGTTTCCAATAATCCTATTCAGACAAGAAGATAGTTGTGCCACCTTGCCTTCACGTTGTGAGTCCTACCCAGCTTATTGTCAGATAATCATTCCCGCTCCGTTTCCTCATGCTCTGAATTCTTGAGGGGATTGGATAGTTAAGTTACTTAGTTTTGAGTGTTGTAGTTAAGTCTTGCGAAACCAGAAAATACTTAGCTGCAACGTATGGAGTTTTTCTTAAACCTTTGTGCCTCTTACAGTTGAGACAAAAAGACAGGATATAGTTTAGTTTAGTTTTCCCTTTTCAAGCATTTTTGTCAAGCACAACGAGGGAGCTTCCCCTCCTAATTTGAAGAGCACTCATTGCGTAGTGTGCATAGCTGTCCGTACCAACTTGCACTCCAGAGGTGTTAGTTGTTACGCCAACAATCAGCACAATCAGTTTCTTCAATTTGTGTAAGATATCAGCTTTTGTAATTGAATTAGTGAAGTTGCACTTTTGCATCGAATTTTTACACACAATGAGATTCAGGAGTTCTAGGTCACAAAATTTGATTAGAAAGGGAGGGTTGGATCTTTCAAGATGTGGATGTGGTGGGAATAGTGCCAAGAATCTCCAAGTGTGCCAGAGGTGATTTAAGAAAAAAAAATGATGCAATGATAAACTCCATATACCCAAATGAAGAAGGAACAAGGAAAATGTTTAGAGCAAAATGAACAGCTGTGAATTCAGATTGATGATAAGAAAATTCTTGTTGAACAAGCAATAACCAGAGAAATGTATATCATATGCCTCAGCAACTAAGTATGCATCCTCCCATGGAGCTTATTTAACCAAGGTTTCGACCTATACATTATATAGATACCAAAGTTAGAGTCAATTCGCCTCCCATTTACTCTAGGCCACAACCATTTTCTGAAGTATACTTTATTGTAGAGTTTTAGTAAATGAATGCTAAAGTTAGGGCATTCTTAGCTCCTATTTCCATCAATGTTCTTTGATTTTCTGGGTCAGGGGTAGGCCATTGAGAATTTTTTACTCTCTGAAAATTCTATGAGAAGGATTTCTGGACTGCTCCACAAGTATTCAGAGCTTGGACCACATCCAAAAAGACACACCACTTATGTTGATACCTCAACTGAGGCAATCATAAGAGGCTTTGCATGCCATGTTCCTGTTTGTAGACCCCATCCCAAACTGGTAGGTCATGATGGCAAATGGGGAAAATAATTCTGCCAATCCTCCACAAGGAGCTTTACAACTTGTGCATAATGATATTGAATTTTTCACCATCATTTTGTATATATTTTGTCTGCAGAAAGTTTGGAACATATATAAAGATGCCAAGGGTATTAAAACAGAAACTAAATATACATATGTAAATAGGTGGAATAGCAGTTAGGAGTTTATTGCTGATTTTCATAATGAATAGAATAGTTATTAGGAATTTTAGAGCCCTAGAAAATATTATTAATGAAACTACTGTATTTTTTGCAAATGGGACTCCAGGATTATATTAAAAAGTTACAAGTTTGCATCCTTTCATTTCAATGTAATAATGCTCTATCTGATGATTAATGGCAATTGGCTGAATTTCGTTATACAGAAGTGTGCTCTGTATCCCCCTTTTTACCATTTCAATATGATATTATACCTGTTTTAAAAGAAAATAACTGGCAGGACAGAATATTCTTCCTCTAGAACACTCTGGGTGAAGTTACTTTTTTCATGGTTGCATTTGATTTAAACTGTGTTACAGTGGAAAGAAATTTATTTTGTTTTTGTTGAAAATCGCTCTGCAGGCCATTTTGTCAACGTCAAGCACAACACTTTTCTGGCACCTTTTAAAAGATGCATGCTTACCTTATTTTCTAGCAAGGGAAGGAACCAAATGCTCTGCCCTTCTTCAGGGAAGACGTCCTAGGTAATGTATCCCTTGGTATGATGACTTGCATCTCTCTCTCTCTCTCTCTCCCCCCCTCTGAGAACGTATATCATAGAAATGAGGTTATCAGGAATAGAGGAAATTCAGGACACCTGAAAAAAGGATGGATATGTAAGACTGGAAAGATCAATTTAAATGATAATGAATAAACAATTTATATATTCCGAACTCCATTCTTCTTTATTGAAGCCTAATTTGTTTTCTGGAAATGTTTGCTATGTTCAAGGGCTCTAACAATATTGGATGTGGCATGATTTAGTGAGCTAAACTGCTCTCAATTTGTTTGAATGTCAATTATGCTAAAGTTTAGCTTAATACGTTCACATTGCATTCATTATTTTTTTATTCTAGTACCTGCTAAATAGTATATACATGTTTCCTTGATGATGAAATGACTTGTCAGCAATGTTAGCAGATAAATACCAAGTTAGTAAAAGGTTTTGTTTTGAGAACCAGGAAAGCTGTGGCCTTACAATATGAAAATATAGTTGCAGATCAAAGAGAGGTTAATACATTTGATGTATTTATAATTTAAATCATAGTGTTTAGAGTCAGGATCAGCAAAAGCTTGGCAAGCTGATTTTTGACTCAGGCTGGGACTCTGAAAAACATGGCAAGGAAATTTTTACTCAGGCTGGGACTTATGGAAAAAGGAGGCAAGCCAGTTTTTGACTCAGGCTGCGACTTAGGGGAAAAACATGACCAAAAATTGGCATGTTAAAAAATCTTTAAAATATAGTGAATTTTGGTGAAGAAACTAGTAATGTGCCATCCTTATCAAATTACTTTTAGTACACTAAAAATCTACGTTACTGGTTTCGCCTGCACCCAGGGATGTACCTTTCTTGAACAAGTCTGGCTATGGATCTCAGCCCAGATATGTCTAGGGTGCATCTTGGGTGATCTGTAAAAATCTTGAGATACTCTCCTAGCATTCACCACTAACAGATATTTGTTGTCAATCCTGCAAAATACCTTCACAAGACTGTTTCTCTTCCAAAAATGGTTATGCTAGTAGTCTACATTCTCACCATAATTGCAATAACATAAATAAGAGCATACCACAAGCAAACTGTGCAAGAGAAACACAAAGCAAGTTTGAGACACATGGTTACAACTGGAGAAACCCTCAAATTCAAAGAAAACTCCAAAAGAGTGAGCTTAATCTTCTTATGTCACCATCTTCCAGTGTTTTGCAAGTGTCTGTAATGCCTCTAGATCAAAATAGAGCCTTAGCAATGGACTCTACTAGCTGTATACACCTGCAATATACTCCCGAGTCCTGACCCATGGAAACCCTTATCTTCTACTTACAACAGTCATACAATGAACAAAAGAAAGTTCCTAAAGAGAGCCAATCCTCAAAGCATTGTTTATAATGAATATTTGCCTTTCCCATGTACTTTGGAGGTGCCAAAAATGGAAGATAAAATATTAAAATGTCAAAAAGGCAAGATAAAACAAAGAAACCCTTCACATTCCAACTCTTGTCTTCTTTGTGACATTTTCACTGCTTTTGCTAGTAGGAAAATTAAAAAATGCAGCAGTTGGGATGATTTCATTGCTTTTACTAGGAGGCAATTTCACAATCACCATGGTCATTGTATTTTCACTTCCTGTAGAAACCAATGAAAATATCGAACTTGTTTTTCTACTGTCTTTAGATACCTACACTCCTATTTCAAGGCATGCCGAAGATGCTATGTATCATCCCAGACATTCCTTTGACATGATTACAATCTCTTATGCATGGCACCACCCTAGTCATCAACTAACAATTAATTCTAAGGCCTAAGGCAACCTTCATGACTGGGAATGCCAGCTCTTGACTTCTTGGCCCAGCAACTTTGTCTAATTTTCAGATCACCAAGCACTACTAGTATGCCTAAAATATGTCTAAGATGTACCAAAGGGGTACCCTTAGTGCCCGAGATGTGGCCTAGACATGCCTGACAAATAGTCGAAAGGTTTGAGAAAAATGTTGTTTGAAAGACAATTTTTCTAAAAACACATGCCTAGACATGCCTGACATGAAAGGTTTTAGAAAAATGTCATTTAAAAGACAAGTTTTCTAAAAAACACATCAATTTGATAAAAAACACCACAAAAGTGCAAAATATCATAACTTATTGGAGCACACTCTAATAAGTGACTTGTATGTTACAAAACTTGGACTCGACTTAGACTTGGCGAGCTGCTTTTTGAATTAGACTTGAACTCAACATTCAAACTTGGTCAACACTTGGAAAATTGAGAAAAAAAAATATAAAGATTTAAGGATTTAAAACTTACATCATGCACCCTTTATTTAATAAAATCTAAAGATGCAATTAACTAGTCAAATAGAAGCTACTTAAATCACATACACAAGTATACATTGATCACATGAGTATGAAAGTGAATTTTAGCTGAACTAAACAACATTTTTAGATATATAAATATTGTTAAGTGCAAACAAAACTC
>VDFB02198921.1:0-21741 GCA_007258455.2 Sequoia sempervirens | reverse complement strand
ACGGCTTCTCTTGCAAGGACTCCAAAATGGTTTCATCAGAGGACTTCTTCTTCCGAGGTCTGGGACGAAAAGGAAATACAAGCAACGCTGCAGGCTCTAACGTAACAGCGGCAAACGTTAACCAGATTGCGGGGCTAAACACACTGGGAATATCGTTGGTCCGCATAGACTACGCTGTGGGTGGAATTAATCCTCCTCACACCCATCCGAGAGCCACAGAAATCTTGGTTTTGCTTGAAGGCCACCTGTCTGTGGGGTTCATCGATACTACAAACAAGTTTTACAGCAAGGTGTTAATGAAAGGAGACGTGTTTGTGTTTCCCAAGGGATTGCTACATTTCCAACAGAATGTGGGGCATGGAAATGCAGTGGCCATCGCTGCCTTGAGCAGCCAGAATCCTGGAGTTCAGGCTACTGCCAATTCTCTCTTTGCAGCAAATCCTCCCATCCCAGATGGTGTATTGAGCAAGGCCTTCCGAACCGATGAAACAACTGTCGATTTCATTCAGAGCAAGTTCATGTAATATAGCTTCCAGGGCGTCAAACTGGCATTCTTTATTTATCATTCCAAGTTAATAATTTGAAGGAAAGGCCGGCCAGGCTAAAAAAATGACGACGACAGTTACAGTATTTGTATTGCAATTATTTTTTTATGTCGAAGCACTTGTGATTATCTTTTCCTTTCTATTATGATTCAATAAATATTGGTAATCCTAAATCCTTACTGAGCTTAAGTCGATAGAATTGGTAAAGGGCCAGGACAATTTAATTGTAGTCTATACATGTGTATGCATGGTGTAAGGTAATTCGTATAAAGGGATGTATAAGTTTCTCTCACATTTACTTGCATGCAAAAAATTGTTGCTATATGCATGAATGCTTTTCTTATCTCTTCTATTCGCATGTTTGGATTGTGAAGTTTAGTGATTTTATTTTTGGAGCTTCCTATGTGCAGGCCGTGGCTTGTTTGGAGGCCATCTAAATTAATATTAGTTCTCTTTAATTGTCCTGCATGAACTTGAGGGAATGCCCTACGAGGGTTACCATAGGATGAAGTGAAGAAGCGAAAAGCTACGTTAAGAGTCGGTTCTTAAATATCCGCATTTTTATTATGATTTGGCTTCGTTAACCTCGGTTTGCAATAGCCCAAGGTTTTGTGTAGAATGTCTAGGATTGTGGATATGGGTTTTGAGATCTAATAGCTCATGTATGATGTTCTTGGAGATCTAAATGTGGACCATTATTTGGTTATTTCATTAGATACTTCATTTGTTACTGCATATTATTTCTCCATGGCAACAATAGGAAAACTTTTGTTACACCATGAAATTGGGCAGAAAAATTACCATACCTGTAGATTTAGGCAATTTTTTTTTCAAGCACTATTCATGGAGTGTTGAACACGAGCTTGAAATTATGGAAATCTATGCAATGCTAAACAAAAGAATGGTAAAATCTTCTCTTCCTTCCTCCAAACATGTAGAAGCTTATCTAGTTGGTTACCATGACCTATTCTACGAAACTATTAAGTCAAAATGTTTATCACTAACTCTAATAAGGGGATGGCCTTTAATTTCTTCTCTTCCTTCCTCCAAACACGTAGAAGCTTATCTAGTTAGTTACCATGACCTATTCTACGGAACTATTAAGTCAAAATGTTTATCACTAACTCTAATAAGGGGTTGGCCTTTAATTTAAAAGTGTATTGTGTTTTAAATTGAGAAAGAAATCATTAATAAACGACTCTTCAAAAATACAAAGGAAAAATGAAAGTAACTTTTTAAACCCCAAATAATTTTAGTGATGAAGTCATCAGGTTAAAGTACACTTTTGTATTATATATGTTCAATAGACTGAGTCTAGTACATTTGTATGGACTATTTTCGTAAGTAAAACATTATTGACTAATGTAGGATTTGACTCCCTATTATACGTTCCTTTACATGAGTCTAGGTTGGATATTTTCTCTCGTTCAAGTGCTACTAAAATTTTCATTGTGTACTCATTTAAGAAGAAATAATATAGGAGACAACCTTTCATTCTCAAATGATTTTAGATCAAATTTTAATTGAAAGATATGTATTTGTGGACATAAAATATTTTGCTCTTTGGTCATTTGGTTTTTTTTTAATAGTTTTGATGTTTTCTGGGAGTTAGGTAATTTAAGTTTAATTTTTTAAAAGATGGGGATTATTTTTATAAATCCATAGAAGATTTGCGATGGGTAATAATTATCTAAACTTTGGATTTTTTCTTATGTATGACCGTTCTCATTCAATTTCCTATATATGTGTATTCCTAAGGTGACAATTACGAGTTTGTAATTATGTTGATTAGTTATCATGGTAGTAAATTTAAAGCAACTACAAAGCATGTGTAAAGATTCCTTTTAGTGTAAATTTTTATGTATCTTTGTGTACACAAGGATTACTGATGTAGACCTGAATGTTGAATATATATTTTTTTGTTTTGTTTTTTATTTACTTTTCTACTTCTGTATGTTAGATTTGTATTGTTGTTTCTATATAATTATGTTTCAACTCTATTTGAAATTATGATAGGAACCAATCTTGTTCCAATACTGAAAAATCTTTTGAATCAAACATACATCTTTCCCTATTAGTGTAGGAGTAGGTTCAATGTGATTCTAAAAAGACTACCATATCTTCAAGAGATAATAATATTGATAATTATGTCTTGAGTAAGCAAAAAATGTCATGGTGCATATGGATGTAGAAAGCAATACAAAATTTGGAGATGCCTCTTACAGTGTTGAGAATGATGTTTATGATAAAATAAATGATGATGTCACTAGAAATGAATGCTTAAGAATTCAATATAAAGAAGCTAAGTAGATATTTAGTATTAATAGCAATCCTTTCTTGGATGATCAATATAATTATGGATCTAATTGTCTCTCTGTTGTTCATAATTCCTTTTTTAAAGTGGAGATGGAAGTATTTTCTTTATGAATTGAAGAAGAAGATGCTTTATTGTTGGTTGATAATGCAAATGGAGTTGAAAGGGAACACTGTGATATGCAACTGAATTCTCTCGAGGCATTCCATGTTGAGATGTATGAGGGTTCACAACATGAATCTGATTATGTCAGTAAAATCAAAATGGAAAATTTTGTGGAAATCTAGGATGATGGTGGGGCATATGTCCTCTGCGGGTCTCATGATTTGGGTATGGACAAAAATGTTAATAATATTTGTGAATATTTTGAGAAAATTATAGAGGAATTTAATGAAATGATTGAGTTGTATTGTCTAGATGAAAAAGAACACCAATGTTGTGCAACACAGAGAGGGGAGATTCTTGTCTATGAACAATTTCTATTCACTGCACAAGAAGATTGTCTAGCATACGAGGGACATAGTTTAAATAATGACTCATTTGGTATACCTTTTTTCCCTAATTTTCATCTATATGATTTTACACATTTGAAGTTGATTTATGATACTGATAGGTAAGAGAAAATGCATTCATTAGACAAAGTGCTTAGGTTCAATATGGAAATAGAAGAAGTTATTGTTCATAGTGACTATCATCTAGTTAAGCATGGACATTTCTATTTTCCAATTTATCTTGGTAACTAGTTAGCTATGTGTGACAGTTATTATGCTAATGTGGAATATCACAATTATTATGAGCTCGATCCACGTTATGAGGAACACATTTATTTTTTTCACAATGAATTTTTCTAGTCAATGCTTGATTTCCAATTTGAAATAGGTATGAGAAACATTAAATAGGCTTATACATAGGCACGATGAGCAATGACAATAGAACTATCAATAGGCTCAAAGTTGATAGAAAAATCTTTAATCAAGTCTTAGCAAACCATCACATAACATGTTATTTGATAAAGGAAAGAAGATGAATCAGTTTGTTCATAGTTGTGTACCATGAATACATTGCAAGATTTGACCTGCAAGGTAATGTGGTAAGTTATGTAGCCATAACTTTAAATTTTTTCTCCTTCATGTAATTGGATTTAGGTTTTATCCTCTCATGTACATATGTTTGTATTTTCTGAGTGTTGGCCTCATTTTGATGTGATTTTGGTCTATAATAAATTTGGCACATGGTATGCTCCCTGAAGTTGTTTGGATCCTCACTTGCCTTCATGAAGTCAATATCCCCAACTAGATCCACTATTAGCACATGCAATTTTTTCCTAACTTAGCCATTTTACTCAAGTTTATAACTCATAAGAGATATCTTACATGGGTCATTTTACTCAAGTTTATAACTCATAAGAGAGATCTCACATGGATCACCTTGCATGAATTGTACCATAGAAAGTCCAAAATGGATAAGTGTTGAAATTTTGGGCTTTAGGGTTTTTGGTTGTCTGCAACGTGCTCTCATAGATTTTCTATCACTACCGAGTTCTTCTTCTTTCCCTTTATAATACGTCAAGTTTTTGAAGTATAGAAGTTTTTGTTTTCAGTCATCGGCGTTAACTCTTAACCTTTATCACTTTCCTATTTCCTTCTCCCTTCTTTCCATTGATCATTTAAGGCCGAATGAAATCATCCCAAATCTATCCAAGTATATTAATTTTTGGCTTTGGAGATCAATCATCATCCTTATTCCTAACCATCTTCTTCACAATCTGGTATGACTTCTTCTCGATCCCCAATAATCGATGTCATAGTTTTCATTATTTGGTGATTCGGCTTCCTTTGTAACTTAATCTTATTTTTCAATAAGGATTAGTTCTCCCTCTCAACTCTCGATCATTAAATTATTCCTATTTTTACTTTTTCCCAAGACCATTTTCATCATATTTCAACCATAAAGGTGGATTTTTTTTTTCTTCTCCACCCTAGGGTTTTACGGCCTAGGAGAATTTTCACTTTCACTCAAGAACAAACCCTTGAGATTTTAATGCAAAAGAGAAAGAAATCTTGCAAGAGGGATGTTCTAGGGGATGAATATGATCTAATGAGGGGTTTACCACCAAGTGTAAACTTGGAAAAGACAATGAAATATAAGATATAATGCAAAACCCTAATTGAATGAAAACTATCACTAAATGACCTAGAAAAGTGAACAAAACAACACAAAAAAGTGTGCACCTGGGAAACTGGAGAAGGCTAAATGGAGATCTAGATCACTAAAAAATATGCTTTTATTATTGAATAGGACTCATTCGCCAAACTAGGTGAATCAATCTTGTTTCTGCGAAACTATGTGTGAACAAAAATCTACCAAAAGGGTATCCAAATATGCAAAGTCCTGAAAACTGACAGGAACTGGGACTCATTCGCCAGAAGTGGTGAATCAGTCTAGTTTGGCTTGTGGATGCAAACTAGGGCCAATCAAAGCATAAGAAAGCCTAATTATTAATGAAAAGCATAGAAACGAGTGAAAGTGTGTTACAAAACTTTACAACACTTGAAATAAGGCAAGATTAATGTTTACTTTAATTAAAAAGGGGTTTATTATGTTTAGTTAATTAATAAAACCTTAGAGAAGTGTGAAAGTGTGTTACAACACTTCACAATGCTTTAGCAAGGTACAATTTAAATACATTATCTCACAAGGGCCCAAGACCTAATGTGAATGTGTCAACCACATTACAACACTAAATTAAGGAAACAAAATGGTGATGCGCCAAAGCTTTCACAACATTTCAAAAACCCTAACAGGTTCCTATTTCTGATAAAGTGAACACAAAATACAACAAAACCTTCATTGTTGGAAGGAGAATGAGCAAATAAGGCCTATGTGGGCAAAAAGTAGTCATTCAAATCATCCTGTGGGAAACGCCTATTAAGGTTTGATAGAAACAAGGAAACTGATCTCAAACAAGATGTTTTAGATCCATATAGTTCACTATTTTTCTTGATAGCATAATATGAAATCCAACATAATTTCAACAAGAAAATGAAAGAGTATCATAACATGGTTCAATTCCTGAGAGTTTTAACTAGAGGAACATAAAAGCTAGTAACTGAGAATCAATTATTAGGACTGTTATGCAAACAAAATGAGACACAAAGCGTCCAACATATATGGTATAGAGAATAAAATATAAAAGAAAGGCCACATGTGCACAATTTAATATAAAATTTCTTCTTCTATTGCTTGATTTTAGAGAACAACAAAAATGCTAGGGTTGGATAACAAATCCAAATAGTTGTCTTGACATTGATTACAAAAGAGCAATCAGAGCTCTATAAGAAATCTTCTACATCCTATTCTACTCACTACTACTACTACTACTATTTCTACTATTGCTCATCTACCATTCTTCTATTAAGAGGCTATCCAAAATTCCCTTTTATAAGACAAGGGAAGCATACAAGAATGAAGCACTCTCTACTATCAAAGATAAAACCCTAACAGGTGTCATCACAAGACAACCTCAAAATACGATCGAAAATAAGATTTGATACATGACAATAAAAATTGAGTTGCTTCAATAATGGCGATGGGTGCAACAACTCGATGAATTGGATGCCACAAGAGGTTCATGCAAATATCCCTGTTATAAGGAAGATACAAGTTGTAATTTCTTGATTAAATATGATCTAATCTATTGCAGGTAATAATGGAATCATAAAAAAAGGAGGTTGATGCTTGGAGCTGCAAAGGAACAAAACACTTTTCCACCTAAAAACAACCACGAAGATATTGTCGTTGATAGTGGAAATATGTCTGACAAAAGACAGGAAATGTGGCACGCTGGCAATCATTCTTCAAGAATTGAGAGAGTGGCTTGTGGAAAATTCCCACAGGGCAGCCAGTGTCCTGCTTCAGGTTTGAATGGAAGGTGATATCCGAAAAGGCTGTGCAACCACTACGTGGCACCATTGTGCACCTTTTTGCTAAAATCAATCTGCAACCTCCAAAAAGATGCATTGATGCAACACATGGCGAAAAGAATAACAAAATCTGAAAAGGTAAGGGTTGTTGGGGCTGAAAGAACAAAGCGAACAAAAAAAACATACTTAAGAACAAAATGCTCCACAAATAGGTTAAAATTTGATGGAGAAATATTCAAATAATTCCTTAGGCCGCCATCACAAAATAAGGTATTTGACAGAGGAAAGAAGATGCATCAGCTTTTTCATGGCCATGTGTCATCGATATGTTAGAGGGTTTGACTTGTAAGGTAATGTGATAAGTTATGCAACCATACCTTTAAAAATTTTCTCCTTCATGTCATTGGCTATAGGTTATTATCCTCCCATGTACATATTTCTTTTCCTTGTACATATGTTTATGTTTGCCAAGTGTTAGTCCTGTTTTACTATGTTTTTAGTTTAAATAATTGATTTGGCACATAGTCTGCACCCCAAAATTGTTTGGATCCTCACTTGCTTTCATGAAGTCATTATCCCCAACTAGAGCCACTATTAGCACATGCAAAAAAATTCTTTTCCATATCCATTTTACCCATGTTTATAACCAATTAGAGAGATCTTAGATGGGTCACCTTGCACGAATTGGACCAAGGAAAGTCCAAAATGGCTAAGTGTTGAAATTTCAATCTTTTAGGAATTCGGTTGTCTACATGCTCTCATAAAATTCTATAGCTATCAAGTCCTAATTCTTTCCCTTCATCATCCATCAAATTGCCTAAGTATAGAAGCTTTGAGCTTTGACCATTGAACTTAACTCTTAACATTTATTTATTTTATGATTAGTTCTCCCTTCTTTCCAGTGATTATCGAAGCCCTGATGAAATCCTCTAAAATCTACCCAAGTGTTGAAATTTTGTGCTTCAAATATCAAGACCATCATCCTTATTCCTTACCATCTTCTTTGTCATGTGGTATGCATTCTTCTTTGTCATATGGTATACAAATAATATATTATGTATATTATATTATACTATAGTATTTATTATAGAACAATATAATAGAAATATAAATATAGTATATATATATATTTTTCTATTTATATTTAAATTGTATGTTATATAATATACAAATAATATATTATGTCTATTATATTATACTATAGTATTTATTATATTACTATATTAAATAATATAGTATAATATAATATACATTATATATTATTATATATATATAATTGTTTGGTCAAGGAGAAAAGACACAGGTCAATTTTGTTATTATTATTATTATGTGGAAACGATGAAAATGCACACATTTTTTTATATTATATAAAATGTCAAATATGAAGGTAAGGAAGCTCGTCGTTTCATAGTGGTGATGGAAAAGAGCAAGCCTCCAACTAAATGGTAGTGGAATATACTTCGTAGAGTATTATACAAATGAATGCCGACAACCCCATGATTAATATTTGCATTTTTCGTTTGAGCCAGTGAAATGGGCAGAGGTTGTAGACAAAATATTATGCAAACAAAAACTGATGAAAAGACAGTGAAAAACGATTCGAAACAAAATTAAACAAGAGCTGCAAAGCAGCAAAGTTCCTGCCAAAGTGTGCAAGAACCATTTTGTTTTTATTTGTTGTGTCCTATTAAGAGCTTTTGATCAAAACTAACAAGTATTATTATTATTTATTTGTGTGTCCATCTTGAGATCTTTTGATCAAAACTGACAATCACTATTTGTTCACATACAAAAGGATTTTACATGCTAAATGCTGTGACATGAGATGCATAACTATCCAATCATGAGATGAACATTTCTAAAATTTGTTGAAATAGATTGGAAGTAATTGGTAAAGATAGTAAATCACTGTTCAATGTTTGAAACCTCTTCTACAGTTCCATCACAGGAACTAACAAGTTGTGTTTGTTTCAGATCATGTCTAGAGTAGGAAAAAAAGCGTCATCCCTTCCACCACACAAATGTGCATGACATATAAATTGATAGGATGCAAAGGAAACGATAAGTAAACTATGATTCCAAAAAAACACAAAGGTCTCTTAACTCTAGAATAAATAAGAAAACATCATCCATTGTTATTTGCAGTTTTAATTCCACAAAGATGTAGCTTACATAAAATGATTTTTTGCATGCAATATTATGTAATCTAGTTTTCTTCTTTATTTGAGAATTCACTCTCTATTTTAGGAATGCAAAGTTATGCCATATAGTTTCCTTCTTTACTCGATGCTCTGGATTGTCCTTTGTTGGATTTATTATTAAGTTGGATTCTTCCAAATCATAGAACTCCTTTTGGAATAATATGATCTCACTTTAGAGAATATTTTTTGATTTAAAATTCATTTGGAAATTTGTAATATTTTACTAGCTCGGAGATAACTTGTTCTTGACTGAAATAGAGCTACTAAAATGGGTATCAGACACTAAATAATGAAAAAGAAAATCAATTTTTTTTTTGATTTTAGCAACCCATATCTAATGTTTTAAAGACAAAGCTGAAAAAATTGTTCAATTGAAATTGTTTAGTACCATAGATCAACATTTTTCTCTGACATCCGATAATCATTCCACCATGTGATAGAAGTGATCACACTAATTAGTTAAAAAATGTTTTTATAAGCATTTTCTGCAAAATCCTTTTGTTTAGTTCAAAATTGAAAGGACAATTTTCCATATATGTTCCGTGGGATATCAAACAATTGAAATTACACTTTCTGCTAGAATCATTCAACCATCTAAATGTTGTACGGGGCTTTCACCAATTTCTCAGAAAAAATTGTGAATAGAGAAGCATATGTAAAATGGTTGCTTTCAAAATTACTTTTTCCTTAATAGATATATTTGTGCACCTAAAAGACACATATTTTCCCAAACAGAGAAGAGATAGGAGCATACCCAACACCAAATCTAGGTACTTCACTTGCAACAACAGTTGAATAAATATTTAGTGTAATGAATACATTGCATAAAATAATGTACCAAATAACATACTGAGGAGGAAAGTAAGCTCAAATTCATCACACTAACATGGTTTGTAGGATTCCGCTTTTAAGTAAACTCATGATAAATTGAATGAAAGGTTAACCAATAAAAAATGGCACCACCATCATGATGATCCGAATGAGGCTCTTTAAGGGCCACCATCTTGAATGCCGTGAATCACGAGGTTCATATATTTTTGTAGATCCTACTATTGTGAGAAACATGGTTAAATAAAATATCTGAGCTAATGTTAAGGTACACCAAGGATACTTGTTGCACATTGAAACAAATGAAACACTAATTATAGCAATCATTAGAATTTGAGTATTTGAAGGCTAACCATGTTTACTGGGCTATTAGACGTGATTCCAGGAGCAAAGGGATTTGGAAGCTTTTTGAACAGTCTTAGAGTTTTGAAGATAAATGCAGCTAGGAATAATTCACCTTCGGGAAAAAAATTAATGGCAGCTAGAGACTATAAATTTTTAGGAAAGTTCTCTCTCCATGGACCACTGCCTAGGATTTTTATTATTTATTTGACTCCCCCATTCCCACTATGATTTTGCTGGAATCAAACATAGATTCATGGTGTTAAATAAACTATTCCAATTTTTACAAAAAGATCAGACTGTAGTATCTATGGTGTGTAAATTTTTTTGTTTAACAAAAAAATGCTCAACTAGTTCCATAATATCTAATAATAATAAAATATATCATCTACATTGTTCTTACATATATTTCATGATATAAAAAACTATCAAATTTAATTGAAGCTGTTCATTTTAAGTCATGTCCAAAATCATCTATTTTTTAGTACCAAGATTGTATAAGTTGCAAACAATTTTTTTTTTGGAGGCCTAATGTAAAATGTATTTGGATGGCACTGTTTACTATGTAGCCTCAAATGAGCAACCTCTAATATATGAAAGCCACTAAGATACTTAACAACAACATATTGTTTAGGAAACCACTCTTTTAGTCATCATCAGTGATATGATTACTGACCATCGGCATCGCCGTCATCGCAGTCGGTCAGAATATCAGTTCTCGGCAGTGGTGGATTCAAACAAATCATCTCTGATATTGATCTATTATTTATATACCTCACTTCCAGGGGACCAACAATCGATTGTTTTAGGTTTTATACAAAGATGTGGATTATAATTGTCATTTTGCAACAAAAGCTGGCCTTCACTTTATTGCGTTGAATTTTATTTTCTATATTTTCACCCCTCTCTCTGCTCACATGCATGTATGTTGTCAAAAGGGAAATATAAATAAAAGAATGAATCTCTTTCTATCTTTCCACACACAATTTTTTTTTATAAGTTTATTGTAAAATGGGGAAAATTGTAAACAAATGTATTTGATATGTTTCGAGGAAATTATTTACAGAGAAGCACAAGACAAGTCTCACAAAATTTAGAAGTATAAATAATTTCAATATTGCATCTCAAGTTCACTGCCTTGTTGCTATGGCTAAAGGCCTAAAATAGGTGCTTTCGAACAAGCTATGGATGCTTGGAAAATATCTATCAAAGCATAATAGTAAATAGTAGCATAGACAAGGCAGTGAACTGTTTGGAAAAATGCCTCAAAGAAATGCGATCTCATGGTGATGGAATCACCATGAAGTCACTTCTTTAGTATTCATACCTTATCTATACCGCATTTTATTTTTTCATAGATGTATACCAAAGCATTTTATAAAATAGTTCACTGCCTTGCTGCTATGGCTAAAACCCAAAAATAGGCCCTTTCGAACAAGCTATGGATGCTTGATAAAAAATCTATCAAAGCATAATAGTAAGCAATAGCATAGAAAAGGCGGTGAACTGTTTGAAAAAATGCCTCAAAGAAATGTGGTCTCATGGTGATGGAATGCTGATTTAATCGAAGGTACATATCTATGTCTGTTATACATGCGTGGCTAGTGATGGCCAATTAGAGTGCACTGAATAATACCCCATGGTTAAAAAAATACAATCTAAAATAATGGATGCAGTTTTTGAGGTGGCCTATGCTCTATCCACAAATTGGGCCTAGTTTAGTGCTGGTAACCAATCTATTTCCTGAGGATTCAGAATTCTGAGAGCGAGATCATAAAACAATAGAGTGTGCCATCAACCGAAGTAAAATAAATTACAGTGAGCGTTCTTGGTGCACTCAAGAGAGGGTTTGACTCTGAAGAGTTTGTGCTTTAAGGGAAAAGGCATAGGTTGGATTCATGGGTGGATAGGATGTGTGCCTCACCATGTTTAAACATAGATGGGTGTTTAGGGCGGTTCCATATGTTGTATGTACTCGATTGTTATCATAGGGAAACCAATCATGGGGAGCCTTAAAACTTTAAGGAACCTTTTCTTTAACTATATAATGTAGCCAAAGGATCTAAAAAGAGCATCATGTGTTAAACCTAAATCACCTAAAAATTCAAAACTAAATCACACTATTAAAGAAAAATAGATTATAGACTTACGGTCCAGCTTTGATAATGCATTGCGGCCATAATCCCTAACCATCCATGCCAACAAATTTGTTATGAGGAATAGAAAGAGAAGTGCCTATATCAATGGCGGCTGCAGATACATAGAATATGTAAATATTTAAAGTCTGTACACGCCTCCTTTGCATGCAAAAATTGCTTGCAATAATTTTTTCCACGTCTCTGCAAACATTATTACCATAGCCACTGTTTCCTTCTGACAATCTACAAGAGCTTGACTCAGTTTTGAGTGCTCTCTTGCCTCGTAACAAATCTAGAGCCTTTGACCCATTTCACACCCCCCAATCATAGGGTGCCAAAAATCCTATAGTCAATATTTTGCATAAAAAAATGCAGGTTGACTATAGAAGTAGTAAATCAAAGATAAATTTTGGAAGAATTTTGCACGTTGATTGGTTGTTCCAAGATAAATTAATCAATCTTTAAACATTGAGGCCTTCAGTATAGTTCCATGGCAGGAACTTAAAAAAAAATGATTCACGTTTCAATCCTCTTGCATCATATTGAGATGAGATTTCCCAAGTCTACTCAGCTCGCTTCAAATAGGAACACCCATAAATTTATATTTATATTTTCTTAAAATTGAGAAACCCACGTAAACTTCTAATGAAAATTCGATCACTTACCAGTAGGAATCGTTGACCAAGAGAGTATTAAAACGACCTGATATACTTGAACTTGTCTAAACAAAGAACCAAGTTTGCAAATTTTGGATTTATTCTCCACTCAGAAAATTGAATTTAAAAATTTTATATGGTAACGAGGCCGAAGCTACTCATCCCGGGTTATTGTTTTTAGCTTTTGGAAGGATGGGCTGAATGGATTGTGCTATATGTAGCTAGGGCGGTGTTTAATTGATATTAAAAGGCTTTACACGCTATTGCCGACGTGACTTTGTATATCTCGTTCATAATTTGCACTAGATATAATGTTATGTCATGAATTGTAGTTTGATCACATTTGTGCCTCTGTTTCTCTTTCTTAGTGTTATCTCAGTTCATACGCTCTTCTTGAAAGAAATGGTGAGGTCCTTGCGCTCGAGCTTCATTTTTCTGTGTGTATTTATATGTTGTTGCAACGACCATGTGATGGGAGCAGATCCAGATTCCTTGAAAGATTTCTGCATTGTAGAGAAGCAAGGCCAAGGTAGAGTTTGATACATGGAATTTGTGTTTCTTTGTTAGCTCTCTTTGTGAATGTAAAAGTACTAACCAAATATCAATCTGAATATGTACAGTTTTGGTGAACGACTTCTCTTGCAAGGACCCCAAAATGGTTTCATCAGAGGACTTCTTCTTCTGAGGTCTTTGATGAAAAGGAAATACAAGCAATGTTGTAGGCTCTAACGTAACAGCTGCGAACGTTAACCAGATTGTAGGGCTAAACACACTAGGAATATCGTTGGTCTGCACAGACTACACTGTGGGTGGAATTAATCCTCCTCACACCCATCTGAGAGCCACATAAATATTGGTTTTGCTTAAAGGCCACCTATCTGTGGGGTTCATCGATACTACAAACAAGTTTTACAGCAAGGTGTTAATGAAAGGAGACGTGTTTGTGTTTCCCAAGGGATTGCTACATTTCCAACAGAATGTGGGGCATGGAAATGCAGTGGCCATCGCTGCCTTGAGCAGCCAGAATCCTGGAGTTCAGGCTACTGCCAATTCTCTCTTTGCAGCAAATCCTCCCATCCCAGATGGTGTATTGAGCAAGGCCTTCCGAACCGATGAAACAACTGTTGATTTCATTCAGAGCAAGTTCATGTAATATAGCTTCCAGGGCGTCAAACTGGCATTCTTTATTTATCATTCCAAGTTAATAATTTGAAGGAAAGGCCGGCCAGGCTAAAAAAATGACGACGACAGTTACAATATTTGTATTACAATTATTGTTTTATATCGAAGCTTACTTGAGATTCAAGAATAAATTTCACTTGTGATTATCTTTTCCTTTCTATTATGATTCAATCAACATTGGTAATCTTAAATCATTACTGAGCTCAAGTTGATAAAATTGGTAAAGGGTCACGACAATTTAATTGTAGTCTATACATGTGCATGCATTGTGTAAGGTAATTCGTATGAATTAATTACGATGGTTAGCATAGGATGAAGTGAAGAAGTGAAAGCTATGTTAATAGTTGGTTCTTAGAATACCGCATTTATTATGATTTGGCTTGATTGGCTTACTCGGTTGACAATGAGACTCTAGCTTGAGGGTTTTGTGTGGAATGTATAGGATTGTGGATATGGGTTTTGAGATCTAATAGGCCATGTTTGATGTCATTGGAGATATAAATGTATGGACCATTATCTAGTTATTTCATTAGATATTTTATTTGTTGTTACATATTCATTTTGCTTTAGTTGATAAAGGTAACAATAGGCAAATTTACATTTATATGTATCATAAAATTGGGTGAAACAATTTCAGCTATTCCTTGAAGTGTTGAACATGAGCTTGAAATTAAAAGCGCTTATCTATGTAATGCTAAACTAAAAGAATGGTAAAATTTTCACTTCCTTCAAACATGTAGAAGCTTATCTAGTACGTTAACATGGCCTATTCTACGAAACTAATAAGTCAAAATCTTTATCCCTATCTCTAATAAGAAGATGGCCTTTAACTGAAAGTACATTGTACTTTATCATTTCATGAATCATCAAGAAATGAGTGCAAATTGAAAAAGAAATAAGCAACCCTTCCAAAATGCCGAGGAATCCCATAACCAAAATTGATGTTAAAAATAAAAGTAATTTTTGAAAATCCAAAATAATTTTGGTGATGAAGTCATTGAGTTGAAGTACACTTTTCTACTATTGACATTCAATGGATTGAGTCTAGTACTTTTGTATGGACTATCCGTGTAAGTAAAAAATTATTGACTAATGTAGGATTTGACCCCCTATTATATTTTCCTTTACATGAGTCTAGGTAGGATATTGCTTCTTGTTCAAGTGCTACTAAACATTTCATTATGTACTCATTTAAGAAAAAATAATAAATGAGACAACCTTGCATACTCAAATTATTTTATATTAAATTCTAATTAAAAAGATATGTATTTGTGGACATAAAATAGTGTGCTCAGAGGTCATTTGGGTTCATTTTTGTAGGACAATTTTGAGGTTTCTAGGGAGTAAGGTAATTTAAGTTTAATTTTTAAAAAATGGGGATTATTCTTATAATCCTTAGAAGGTTTCTCACTACTAATAATTATCTAAATTTTGGATGTCGTCTTATGTATCTAATAGTTCTCATTCAATTTCCTCTATATGTGTATTCCTAAGGTCACAATTGTGAGTTTATAATTATGTTGATTAGTTATGATGATAGTAAATTTAAAAACAACTACAAAGAATTTTTAATGATTATGCTTAGCATAAGGAATGTAGTAGGTTGCTTCATTCTACACCATGAAATTAAGAAATAACTTAGAGAAAAAACACAAACTTTGGTGGATTTTGTCTCATCTCTACAACTTGCCGAATCCAAATTAAAATATTTTACAAGTGTAAAGTATTTAAGAGAATATTATGAAACATCTATAGTCAAATTTTTCAATACATATATTTAGACATCTAAAATTGACCACTTATTGCCATGCCAAGAAACAACCTACTAATAATAACACATTATTGTAGTAATAGTTAATTAAATAACTCTTTTTATTTAATTAATTTAGTTAAAATCCCTAGTTTTTTTGAATAAATAAACAAAATGCACGCTCTCCTATCCTTAGATATAAATAAAAATTTAATTATTCACATGATTTCCCCCATTCATTTACATAAAGACATTCAAATTATTCCTAAAATGAAGTAAGATCTTTCCCAAATAGAATTTACATAACCCAACAACAAGATGACATTATTTGCACCTTATAGAGTGAGGTTTTAAGATTCCCCCAAGTATGACCTTGAGATATTATGTAACATCATGAGGATGGAGCCTCCAAAGCAAGAATGTGACTTTAGAAACCTTATTAGAAATATATGCAAAAACAAGTGATAATCTTAATGTTACTTGTAACTTATAGGGAAATACATACCCTCACATTTTCACACTTTTTTGGGCCTTCCTTGCTTTATTTATCGTTATTTATGTCTTAATTGGTCCTATTTTGCATCCAAAAAACTTAATAAATTGTATCTTTTTATGGCTAATCCCGACAAACATCAAAGGATAAATGATAATTTACCGATTTTGGCTGTGTCTTTGATTTTGGTATTGGGAATAAAAGATGCCACCTAAGTCTTTGTAATCCAAGGTCTTGGGATTGCCCGATTTCAAAAAGGACAGCAAAAGCACCCTTTTTGGAGTTTGTGCCCTGAGTTTTAGGCCTTGGGACTAAGATGCTACCTAGGGCGTCTTAGTCCCCCTGAAGTTATTTTTAGGATGTAATGTCAAATATTGTTAGGATTTAGCCTCTTTTAAT
This sequence comes from Sequoia sempervirens, assembly GCA_007258455.2. Taxonomy (NCBI): domain Eukaryota; kingdom Viridiplantae; phylum Streptophyta; class Pinopsida; order Cupressales; family Cupressaceae; genus Sequoia; species Sequoia sempervirens. Next base: position 4,970 of record VDFB02198921.1, on the reverse strand, counting down.
TAATGAATTCATATGTTGGCTTGGTGTGGTGTAATTTTGGGATATGCGATAGAAAAAGGCAACTTGCTTGATTTGATGATGGTGAACTTAATGAGGCCTTGATTTAGTGTTTTGGGCTATTTTTCACATCCACACTAGGTCTTGGATCCTTTCAAGTGCATTTAACAAGGTCTTGTAAATGGGTTGTAAAGTGTTGTAAGAGACTTTCACACTTTTCTAGACTTAATAAACCCATTTCCCCCTAATTCAACATTATAAAATGTATTTAATTACATCTTGATATCAATCTAGAAGGCTTGTAAAATATTCAAATTAGGCCTTAGGTAGTCATTACAAAACAAGGTATATGACAGAGGCAAGCAAATGCATCAGTTTATTCATGTCCATGTACCATGGGTATATTGCAAAATTTGACCTACAAGATAATGTGATAAGTTATGCATCCACACCTTCAATGTTTTTCCCCTTCATCTCATTGGTTGTATGTTGTTGAAAGCTTGATGCCCAATAGAAGAACCCCTTCGAAGGTTCAAACTTGAAGAATTCTCCATATTCTAATTACTCAGTAAGTGGTATTCCCAATTCCTGACACCCAACAAAAGTAGCTTTCGAGGTTACAAAGAATTTAATGCCTTACTCATGGTTTGATGGAATGATTGAGCTTGAAACTCTGTCAATGATTCTAGGAGGCATATTTTCAAAATAGGAGTCACCTTTGATGCCCCCAATAGATCAAAATACCATTTAAAAGGCTAGATACTCCAAGAAGAAATTATGAACACTTCTCCAGGTGTTGTAGGTTGGTCTAGGCATAAAGGCCATGCTTATTTATTGTTGCCTTGGATATTTTAAGTCACTTAAGAATAATTTGACCATCCTCTATTACTGATTTTATGAGATCTTTTGTAATATTTCCACTCTATATTCACATTAAGTATGATCAACCTATCATGGGAATTCCCCACATATGATATAGATGTTTTCTACACAAAAAAAAACTTATTTGCATCCATGCTTAGGGATAGGTCTAGGGTGATGTCTCATCTCAGTTATGCTTGATCTATAGAGGCAAATTTTGTTTTCATTTTGAGGGTTCTATTTTTTGGGTGTAAAAGAGGTATTGTAATTTGATGAGATTAGTTTTTCTATGATAGGCGAAGGTCCTTATCTATCAATCATTAAATTGTAATTCTTTTGTAAGCTAATTTATTTTATCAACTTCAAAATAACTCAACTATAGTGGCATAGTGTGATGGTTAAGTTGTGTTGTTATTCTTTCCATCAAGGTTCAAACCCCATTGGGGTCTAATTGTTGAAAATTTATATTGGGGATGTCGTTCCCCATTTGTGACCTCATCGGTTCATAGCTCCAAGTCAAAAGTGTTTACCCCTCTTATTAAAAAAACTTCAAAATAACTTGAACACCATTATTTATTTAATTAGTTAGAAAATTAATCCTATTCTCTATTTAATGAGTACCATCATAAATAGATGGTAATTTGAGTGAAACCTATAATTACTAGGAATAGGGGTCTCTAGGGTAATCATGCTGTTTGAAATCAATAGATTTTCAAGGACTGAGGATGCTCAATTCTTTTGAATCATTGAGAGATTGGAACACATGAACAATTTAGTTTTAAAGTATCCCAAGTTAGGTCGTCTTCATGATTGTTTCCCTATATTATATTTTATCTTGGTTTGGCATTATACTTAACACTTACTCTCAAAATGGTTATCAATCCCTCTAATTTCCTATATTTATGGGTCATCTCAATTAGTCACAACAATAGCTATCCACTTTCTAGAAGAAAATGAGTCACAAACTCCTTAACCGTTACCATATTCAAATTTAAAATCTAACATGAAATCATGTCTTGCCTCCTCTAAAGTGATACTTTGTAAACAAGTCATGGGAGATCTATTAAAGACATTAAGTTGTTATTTTAATAGCCTTAATCCAAAGGAATAAATGGACATACTTGGATAGTAACATTCATCCTTGATATCAACTGTTTTTTGTTCCTTTAAACAACACCTTTTACCAAGGAGCATACCACACCAATTATCTATTAATCCCACAACATTCAAAAATATTTGAATTATTATTGATATTTCATCCACCCATTGTCTATTCTTCTTATCCCTCTCATCATATTCCCATTTTTATTTTCTACAAATACTATAAACAATATTTCCACAAACGCTTAAGTAAAATTCTATAAATGACAATTTTACACCAATAAGTATTCTTTTCTCTCTAATATTGTTCTATTATGATTATCCACAACATGTGGATAGTACAAAACAAGAAAATAATCTCTTCCACCCATCAATTTTGCATAAGAAAAAAACATCAATATTAATTTCACGAATACCACATTTCTGCCTTATATAGAAGGGCATGTAGAATATCACTAAGATAAGCATGAAATGAAGACAATTATCCATAGGAATATGTATTATTTAAGAAATGGAAGAACAAGTAATGAATATTCAACAAACTTTCACACAAGAACATGATAGCCAAAATAGGTGATGTAGTTGACCTTAGCATAGGGGAGAGGGGCCTATAGCGGAGCACCCTAACTTTGTGTTTCTCAAAATCCTACATGGAATTTCAAATCAGTGCCAAATTTGTACAACAGCCATTTTAAGCAACCTTCACCTCCCTTAAAATATTTAATTTTAGGGTCACATCATCAAATTTGATGCCACGTCAACATGCTTTTTGTTAAGGTATTAAAAATGGCTAAAAAAAAGTGAGACCGATAGTGGTGCACTAAGTCATGTTTTATTGGTGCATCGATGTGGCATCACATGATTTGCCAGTTTGTGTATTTTGTGGATAAAAAGTGTTTTGGCGCATTGATATTAAGATGATCCACTAAGTAGGTCTACCTGGAGACTACTTATCTCTGCACCATTGGAGATCACTCCACTAAGTGGGCCCCTGCAATTCTAACTCTTAGAAACTTTTCATAAGAGATGAATCATTTAAGGAAATTCCAACTCTATATAGACATCATGAGATTTTGTGAGCTCTAGGTTTTACATAGATCTAACAAAACCTTTTGAAATTAAACCTCCAAGTTGTCCTTCTAGTCTTTTCCATTTCTTGGTTTTTTGTTTTCTGTTAAATGCTGCTTTTATTTTTCAATAAAAAATATAAATATTTATTTTGAAATGTTAGTAAATTAGGATGATAATATATAGTGTACCAATTAAATATCATATTGCATTAAAATATAAAAATTTTATTCCTTGAATTTATACTTATTGATTTTCAACCTACCAAAATAAATTTATCTATAAATAATCTGATTTGTCTCCATTATATCTATGCAACATTTACAAAATTTAAGTTTAACTAAAATAAAGATTATTTCTATAATTACAAAATAATATTAAATCAATCTATAAATTATTTTGTAATATTAAGCAAAATTTAAATGATACTTATTATCAATTACTAATTTAAATTATATAATAAATGATACTTATTTAATGCAGTAATTATTCTATAATATTTAATAAAATTTAAATAAAATATTCAGTATTGAAATTAATAAGTTAAGTATAATATAATTATATAATATATAATGTATAATATAACATTATATATGATATTATATAAAATATAAATAACAAGTAACATAATACATATTATATAATGTAATGTATTATATATATATATATATATATATATATATATATATATATACATTAAAAAAATTATATTATTATATTTTTATATTATAGAAAATATCAAATATGAAGCTGTGATTTCAGTAGTGGTGATGAAAACACCGACGGAAACAATCGACGACTGTAAACGTTTCAACGAGAACACGCGCCGACTGGGAATTCGCTATTGAGCAAGTCTTAACAAACAAATGTGGAACTCTGAAGTAAGTCTTAAACAAATGAACTCTGAACAAAGACAATAGACCATGCTCTTTTAAGCTACCATCTAGGCTTATTGTTTTAGCTTTGGAAGATGGGCTGAATGGATTATGAGCTCCTTGCGCTTGAGCTTCATTTTTGGGAGCAGATCCTGATTCCTTGCAAGATTTCTGCGTTGCAGACAAGCAAGGCCAAGGTAGAGTCTGATGCATGGAATTTGTGTTTCTTTGTTAGCTCTCTTTGTGCATGTAAAATTACTAACCAAATATCAATCTGAATATGTACAGTTTTGGTGAACGGCTTCTCTTGTAAGGACTCCAAAATGGTTTCATCAGAGGACTTCTTCTTCCGAGGTTTGGGACGAAAAGGAAATACAAGCAACGCTGCAGGCTCTAACGTAACAGCGGCAAACGTTAACCAGATTGCGGGGCTAAACACACTGGGAATATCGTTGGTCCGCATAGACTACGCTGTGGGTGGAATTAATCCTCCTCACACCCATCCGAGAGCCACAGAAATCTTGGTTTTGCTTGAAGGCCACCTGTCTGTGGGGTTCATCGATACTACAAACAAGTTTTACAGCAAGGTGTTAATGAAAGGAGACGTGTTTGTGTTTCCCAAGGGATTGCTACATTTCCAACAGAATGTGGGGCATGGAAATGCAGTGGCCATCGCTGCCTTGAGCAGCCAGAATCCTGGAGTTCAGGCTACTGCCAATTCTCTCTTTGCAGCAAATCCTCCCATCCCAGACGGTGTATTGAGCAAGGCCTTCCGAACCGATGAAACAACTGTCGATTTCATTCAGAGCAAGTTCATGTAATATAGCTTCCAGGGCGTCAAACTGGCATTCTGTATTTATCATTCCAAGTTAATAATTTGAAGGAAAGGCCGGCCAGGCTAAAAAAATGACGACGACAGTTACAGTATTTGTATTGCAATTATTTTTTTATGTCGAAGCACTTGTGATTATCTTTTCCTTTCTATTATGATTCAATAAATATTGGTAATCTTAAATCCTTACTGAGCTTAAGTCGATAGAATTGGTAAAGGGCCAGGACAATTTAATT
>VDFB02198919.1:0-24624 GCA_007258455.2 Sequoia sempervirens | reverse complement strand
TGCTACTACTTTATCTAATTCATCCATATTTTCATCTTTTATTATTTTATCATCTATGTCAACATTCATCACATCACTCTTAGTTTCACTAGCTTTGACAAATGAAATAGTATATTTTGGAATTGTATTTGTAAAATATTGATTAGCAAGAGCTACAAACTTATTACCTTGATCATTTACACCTCCATAAGAATTTAATTATTATTAATAAGGTCTTGCACAAGATGTTTAAGATGCTTATAATATTTCCTATCATGTCCATTTTTTTAGTGGTAATGGCAATAAGAATTTGGTCTATACCTTGTAGATAATGGTTGATTAGGATCATGAGATCTAATAGGAGGTAATGAAATAATATTATTTTCAATGAGTTGTAACATGATATTATGGAGAGCATTAGGTAAATAGGTAAATTTTCTATTCCTATCGGCAAGGGCATATCCATTTGTCATCTTTATAGCAGCCACATGGTTATCAACTTGTTGATTTGGTTGAGGGGAGTTAAGTTGTAAAAATACCCTATTTTTTTCTCGAAAGGTTGGTAACTATTTTTGTAACCAAATATATTGGCACCTAAATGCTTTAAGCTCCTCCTAGGATTTTTCACCTAAAAGAAGAAATATTTCAGCGAAATCCAATGTTACGTTCAAATATTGATGTTATGAAGGATACAATATGTATAACTATGATGTCTAAATGTAATGAACTGAAAAATAAGTGATTTATTGATGTTAAAGGTCTAAGAAATGTGAAGTGCTAGAAAATGGAATGATGTATGCAAAAACACCTAAAAATGCAAGTAAATGATAAAAGAATTGAATAGAACTACAGAGTTGCACCTCGAATCTAGAATCTGATATAGAGAGGCTCTGGAATCCTATAGAGTACGTTGGAAATTTTGATTGGGACAATTATGCCTTGAGCTGGGTGACTTAGTCTACTTTCAGAGAAAATATGTTGAAATGGGAACTCAGAATTGTAAAAATTAATTTTTAGCCCTGGAAGTGTGACTAATTTTCCACAGATGGTAACTTAGTCCACCTGAGGAATTCAAGAATTTTGGAATAGGATTCTATAGTTTCCAATTTGCACTTCATTTTCTGATAGGTGTCTAAATTCGAATCTATAGAAAATAGACTGAAAAGAGTCTTCAAGCTTCAATTAGGGTTATGTTGACTTTGATAGATTGTTGGCCATTTTTTGACACCAAAATCTTTAAAAAATTTGCATATAAAGCCTGCAAACACACATGCAAAGAAGAGAAAAGGGTTAAGGGTTAGAGTATAGGGGTTTTCCTTGGTCAAACCTAGATTTGGTAATCAAATCCTATGAAATGAAATGAAATGAGAAAAGAAAGATGAATAAACAACATGCAATGTCAAGAACTCACCAAACCCTTGATGTAGAAATTTGAAGATATGCAATGAAGTGCTCCAATGGATGACTTGATTATGCTTAGAGTGCTTGAATTCTTGAGAATGATTAAGTGAATGGATGAATTGCTTGAGTGAATGAAAGCTTGAATTAATGAGGAGATTGTAGTAGATGTAAAATTAGGGGAAAAACACTTATTTATACTTGATTTTCCATTATTTCCCAAAAGTAACACATCGTAGACCAACCTCAAGGATAAGAGAATAAAATCCCGCCAAGAAATTAAAATTATTTTTATTTTAGTGCCTAGTGGGACTAAGTCACCCCAAGTGGCAACTTGGTCCCACTAGGGAAATTTCACTAGGTTTCAAAAATTAAAGTACATGAATTGATATTTAATGGAAATATCCTAAAAAACACACTTAAGTATTACTAGAAAGTGCATAAAGGGGTCATTTAAACATGAAAAATGGTTGAATTATTGATGACAAGTCTAGAAAAGTGTGAGAGTTTGTTACAACTATTTACAACTCTTTGAAATAAGACTTGGTAAGTGATAAAAAGGAGATATTTTAGTGAATTATAATAAAAGGGTCCTACAAAAGTGTGAAAATGTGTTACAACACTTCACAACACTTTTACAAGACATCCTAGAAGTCTTAATGATTCATAATCGTCTAAGACCTAATGTGAATGTGTTGACCACATTACAACATTAAATCTAGGAAAAATCAAGCCAAAGTCCACTTAGAGGACTTGAACATGATAAAAAGTAAAAGGGTTACTTTTTTCGTGTCTATAGTTAGCCCCCACTTTAGTGAGAGAATGAACTTGCTTCAAACTCACACTAAAGTAGTTGAACATGCAACCAAGAGGGATTTGAATGCACTAATGCTAGTAAGATGACATAACAATCATCAAAAGGTATAATCAAGCCCCCAAGATCAAGATGCCATGGAAAACCAAACATGAGCACAAAGGAACACACATTAAAATGATGAAAAAGGAATGAAAGAGAGAAGAAAGCCAAATCAAGCCTCAATCATTTTTCCAACCCATTGTGGATTAGATTTAGGTTGTTTATTTGGAAATGTGTACTCAATCAGGGGTAACGGAACTTATGGCTAGGATAATAGGAAGTAAGGAAATGAGGTTTATATGATGACTTTTTCAGGTATTTCATCAAATATTTCCTTTGGATACACAATATAGGCTAATTGGGTTCTATTAATGATGATGAAAAGGTCAATTAGGGCTTGGGACACAAAATTCAATGTGAAAGTGTGATTAAATACACTTTACAATACTCACTCTAGGGCCATGGAACTTCTAGTTGTCTGCAGAGTGAGAAATCCACAACATACTCAATCTAGGGCCAAAAACTTCTAGTTGTCCACGTGGTAAGAAATCCACACATACTCACTTTGGAGCCACAAAACTTCTAGTTGTTCATGGGGTGAGAAATCTCGAAAAGTGACTATGGGGAAAGTTGTGCCTTAGAATGGCCTTCCCACTCAACCATACTAAAGTTATACCTCATCATAACCTTAATAAGGTGCCATAAAGACAATGTCATTTCGTGCTTCATGAGACAAGAATAGCTTTGTACACTTGGAACTCATGAACAAAGGAAATGGCACCATAGGAATGAAAGTTTTATTATGCAAGGTGGCCATATAAATGCAAAATGCAACATGCAAAAGGATGTTCAAATGATTCTTTCTTAGTTCATGTGAGGTCTATAACTTAAGGAACATTGTGTCTAATGTCTCCAAGAGAGGACCAATTAAAGAATAGAAGATTCACAACTTAGGGGATGCAGTGCATCACATCAAGCCACCAAGAGGAATGTAATATGCTAAGAGATATCATTCTCATGAAATACATCACACCTAATGTCATCCACAAAGTGACAAACACATCATATAAAGTAACAAGGCTGCACTAAGAACTAGAAAGAAGAAAATGCAAATGAATAATGCCAATGTATGCCCCCACTTTGAAAGGAATTGCTACACACCATTCTATGAGAAATTACTTTAAAGTAGCAAATGCAAAATTCAAAGAAAGAAGATGAGGAGCTAACTTGGAGCCCCATATGCCAAGTCATATTTTTCCAAGTAAGGCTACATCATGTGAAAGGAAGGAAAAAGAAAGAACAGAAAGGGGTTGCATCCAAAACAAGAACACCAAACACATACGGGATCTATGGAATTGGGGTTAGCATGTTCATTGTTGTAATGGTTTGATTCAAGATCTCAAAACTATCATCAATCCCCAAATACACATAGAACTAGAAGAATGACATAAGGAGAGTGAAAAAAGAAAAAGAAAAAGTGAAATCCATTTTGGGTCAACATGGAAGAGACATTATTGTCTCAACACTTTGCGTCATCCCTAAAATGAAAACTCAAAACAAAGAAAAAGGAAAATGTGAAAGAGATGTATGACAGATAGAAGAATGAAGGTACAAATACAAGAATGTCATGCAAGAACATCAAATGGAAAGAATCGAGGGAACATGATACACATAGAAAATAAATAGAAAATAAAAGAAAAATGCAAAAGGATAGCAAGGAAAATGCAAGTCAACCATCTAACAAGTCATTTGCCTCCCAATCATGTTCAGAAGGTGGACAACTTGATAGAGTGACAAGAGCAAGGGCCAAACTAGGTAAAGTTCCAAGGTCTACACTTATTGTAGGGGATTTTTCATTTAGGCTCATGGAAGGGGAAAATAATGTATTCAAATCATTATGCACCTCTTCGTCTATTTTAGTGATCTCATTATCATCATCCAAATTAATAACAACTAGAGGATGAATGACAATGTCTATTGTTGGGTGTATTATGAGTTGTGGTTGTTGTATTGGATAATTTTTTGGGATTGGGGAGGTGGATCATCATCCATTTCTTTTTTCAAGGGTGGAGGTTGATTTTCTTTGTTTTCTTCAATTTGTAATTGATGGGAAAAGATACGACATCAGTGCCTATTCTCCCTAGCACCTCGGGACATTTATTTTATTCTATTTTGAAGCTGTGTTGGTAAGAGCGGATTGATCCACTATAGGCTCCTTTTCTTCCTGTGGGAGGAACAGAAGGAAACACAGGAGGTCATTAAATCACTTTCTTTATTTTATAAAAATTGTTTTATGTAAGGGGCATGATGGGTTGGTTGCATTTATCTCTCTAGCGCTTGGATGAGTAAAGGTGAAGTGTTTTATTATGGGCTTTGATTTGGAGTTGCTTGGTTTTAGGTCTGTGCTGAAGAATTGTTCCACCTAGGATGGGAGGCCTGGCGCATGGGATTGGTTAAGTGAGGGACAATTCACAATTTTCTTTACTTTGAACTTTTTGATAAGCAATGAAAAGAAATAAATATTTTCAAGGTGTTATGGGTTCCATGCCTCTAGCAAAAAGCTCCTAAAGAGAAGCTTCCTTGTGTTAAAAGGGTTAAAGCCACTATGGTGAAGAGTAAATATAAGTCATTGTCATGCAGAAACTTTAAACATTTATGTATGACTGAAGTGACAACTTTCATCGAGCGAATCAATAGATGGCCTAGCCATAGGTGAAACTGATCTAATTGTGGAATCATATAGAATGTAATATCTAGTGTCTTAGGTCATATATGTAATGGAAGGACAATTGATCCTATTGTAGAGCATGCAAAACCATTGTGTGTTTTGATCAATGCTCTCGATTTCTCATAATCATCTTGATTAATATTAAATGTAATACCAAAAATTCCTCAGTAGTCACATTCTCGCTAGAGGTGAGATCTATGAGTGTCCCATTAGTTGTCTTATCATAAATACAGTCAGCTATGTAAAGAGGATCATCAGGAAGATTCAGAAGAATATCCTTAGAAGAGTAAGTAATATCAATATTTTTCTTAGGTTGGCCCATATGAGGGATAACATCTATCACACTTACCATTTCCTTTATAGGATCATTAGTAATGACCTTTCTAGATTAGGATTGGGATGTTCACTAGCTTTATGAATAGTCATCACATCATTTTTGTGAGTGTCACTGGCTTTGACAAATGACACATTATGTTTAGGCATCGAATTGGTAAAAATTCAAAAATTTTGATTGGTTGGGGTATGTGCAGGATCATCATGGAAAAAATAGGCCCTTAAGTGGGAAAAAATTTAGAAAAATCAGAGTTAGGCAACTTGACGTAAAAAATTGAATAAGTTATCTATATTAAATAAAAAATATGTAAGAATAGAATTTGTAGCAAATTGAATACATTAGTTTCAAAACTACTAGGTTTGTTTAAAAAAAAAAATCCATTTGGTCAAAAATTGAAATTTCAATGCAGTAGTACTTAAGTTTCAGGAAAAATAAGAAGTAGGTGTATGTCCGATAATCCTAACCACAATAAATGCTAATACTTTTAAATATATTAGATATAAGTAGAGTATTCATGTCCTAATGTGATGCATATTTTTTTAATTTTTTCCAAGTAAATAATTAATTATGAATTTTTATTACAACTTTTAAAAAATATAAAAACACATATGTCTTACCTTAATTTGGTCAAAACTTCATGAAATTCATTTTTCTTTCTTTCTAATCCTATAGTATGTGAAGCATAGAATGTGACATGTTTCAAATTCAAAAATGTGATAATGTTTGAAAGCTATAGATGTTTTTCAATCGGCCTATCAATCAAGACATTAGTCATAATTCAAATAGAAAATAAATAATAATTACTTATTAAATTCAAAGTGAAGCATAATTTATATTAGTGGAAAGATGAGAATCTCCCTTAAAACCCTTTTCATTTCATCAATTTTGGGAAAAATAAAAAAGTCATTAGCCACATACCCATCATATTGCCACTTTTGGCCCATCATGATCCCAAGACATACCCTAGGGCAATAGACATATTTCCCTTAACATCAACATTTGAAACAAATACATGGCTAGAATCAATAAGGTCTTGCACTATGTGTTTAAAATGCTTACACTATTCTGTGTCATGTCCATTTTTCCTATGATAATGGCAATAAGCATTAGGATGAAAGGTTGGAGGCAAAGGTTTAGTTGGATCCAATAGTTTAACAATAGGTAAATAAATCATTTGTTGCTATATAAGCTGGATCATTGTGTTATGAAGAATGTCTAGTAATGGCGTAAACTATCATTCTAGATCTCCATAGCTATATGAACCAAAAAAATTAGGCGCCTGTTTCTATCTACTTCTCTTACACACTTAGGGTTTTTCACCTAAAAGGAGAGAGATAGAACCCTAAAATTGAGGTGGTTCACTCAAACTAAGGAATGTATGATGAAACTATGACTAAATGTAATGATCTAGATGCAGCTAATTAACTAAATTGATTGATTATGAATACAAAATTAATGAAATATTCAATGTTTGAAAACATAGTGTGATATATAGGAGTGAACTAGAAATGAATACAAATTGTAACAAAAATGGATGAAACTAAAAGTTTTCACCTAAGATATTGATTAAGAATGGAAATTACCTCTATAATGCTATTGATCCTAATTTTAAGGCCTGGTAATACTCATTCTCCATTCTGGGTGAATAAGACCCAGATCTATGAAACTGTTCCGGAGCCTGTTTTGGATAAATGGGTTTCCAAAAATGCAGAAAACCAAAATCAAGCATAGAAGTGGGACTCATTCACAACCCATGGGAAATAATTACACTTTCAAATTTTTGAATATTCAAAGGTGGAAACAGGAGCCTTTGGTTTGCACTTTCTGCTTCTTCAAGTGTCTGGTTCTTTAACTGTCAAACTTGGACCTAAAAGTGACTTTTTGTAGGTATTTTAACTTATCCATTCAATATATCACTAGAAAAACTTTTCCATGCAATCTTAAATTACTTATAAGCCTCCAAGATGTTTAAATCTACAAACACACATGACAAGGAAGAGAAATTTTGAATGTTAGGGCATGGGGGTTTTCCTTGGTCAAACCCCTTTTTAGGAAATTAAACCAAAATGATGAAAGAATGTAATGAAGCATGCAATAATGGATTTATTAACTTTCCATGATGTTTTATCTTGAATTTATAGAGTAATGGAGGAAGATTCTTCCCTTGAATATCTTTGGAAGCTATCTTGGTGACTTATATTGATGAAACCCTAGCTTTCTTGACTTGAAGGGGAAGATGGATGATGAATGAATGATAAGAGATATGTGAATGAGTTAAGAGATGTGAATTATGATTTACAGACTTGAATTTATAGGAAAATCACCTTTTTTTCCTATAAATTATATCCCCAAGGCCGACATGAAAAAAAACAAAACATACATTCCAAACTTTCCCTCCCAAAAGTCAAAAATGATCCAAATAGGACTCATTTGCCACCTTGGGAAAATTAGTCCCACCTGGCAGGGACTAATTCACTATAGATGGCGAATTAGTCCCAAAGGGGCCCATTTGACAGCTAGGATGGTAGGAAGTAAGGAAAATAGGTTTATATGATGACTTTGTCGGGTATTTCATCAAATATTGCATCGAGATACACGATATGGGGTAATAGGAGCATATTAATGATGATGAAAAGGTCAATTAGGGCTTGGGACACAAAATTCAATCTCAAAGTGTCATTAAATACACTTTACAACACTAAAATGAGGTCCACTTAGCCTAGGAAAACACAACATCCAATGTGAATGTGTAGGACACATTACAACACTAGATTAGCATTAATTTTATTTTACAATCCTTCTAGATTGATGTGATTATGTAATTAAATACATTTTATATTGTTGAATTAAGGGAAAATGGGTTCATTAAGTCTAGAAAAGTGTGAAACACTTTACAACACCTTTGGAAGACATCGTTAAATACATTTGTAAGAGTCCAAAACCTAGTGTGGATATGAAAAACACCTCACAACACTAAATCAAGGGCTCCTTAAGTCTAATTTGTCATCAATTATTCCCAAAATCAAGAAATTTGTCTTTTTTCTATGGTACTTTTAGCCCCCACTTTACTGATATGATGAACTTGCTTCAAACTCACACTAAAGTAGACATTCAAGAGAAATCTTAGTGTATAGATGTAGATGACAAAGAATGAAAAAGATCAAGAAGGAAATCAATCCCAAGATCCAAGATCATAAGTCAAACCATCAAGATACACAATCGTGAAATGGCAAGAACTAAACAAAATAAAAATAGGGTGGAAACGATGCACTCACTCTAGGGCCATGGAACATTAGGTCATATGTGTGGTGAGTTATCCCAAAGAAGTGGTTTAGTGAGAAATTCATTCCAGTGTGTCGGCTTCCCACCGTATAATAATAAATTCATGCCAATGTGTCGACTTCCCATTATACTAACCATACCCAATTTATCCTCATGATAACTTTGATAAGGCACCACAATGCAAATGCTTTTGTAAATGTTTTTGAATGTAATGTAAAAATTTTGATAAAGGGGATTTTTCTTTGATCATGTAAGGTCTTCTTCTTAGGGAGCATTGTGTCCAATGTCTCAAAGAGAGGACAAGTCAGGGTGTCAGATCATTATCCATGGGATGCTTTGTTCACATCAAGCCACTTCAGTTGCTCATTATTACCTTGTTAGATCATTATCCATGGGATGCCTCATCCGCATCATACCACTTTAATTGATCATACACTCATGAAAGAAATAAAACCCGATGACACCACCAAGAAGAGGACACATCACAAGAAAAAGTAAATCATGCCATGAAATTTGAACAAAGATGTTTTCTATCTATGCCCCCACTTTAAAGTGGTTGCTAAAACCATTACTGTGAGCAATTTCTTTCAAGTAGAAGAGAATATAAGAGCTTATTCAAATATCCCTATGCCAAGTCATATGTTTTTGATAAGCTACATTATGAAGAAAGGGAGTATGTTGTAAGTGAGTTAATCTTTAAGACATATCATCCACATCCCAAGCTTTCTGTTATATGTTCATGAAAGGTTAATGAGTAGTCGAAAGAGACAACGACAAGTGACATATGGGGATAAGGCTGTTGAACCCTTTGTCCCCCACTTACTGTAGGATAAGGGTTAGCCTAGAATGGATGATGGTATGTTTCCCTTTGCGATGGATGAAAATCATGCAATGGTGAGTATGCTATGATCCTAAAACTATTGCATGGAAAGGAGTAGCAACTAATGTTATTTATGTCGATAAGGAAACAATGTTTCTTCTTGATACATATTTAATTATATATCTATCAATTTAGGATGTACCAAGGTTAGAGTTTCCTTGGAAGAATCTTGTGTGTTAGTATTGATGTTGGGTGAAGGCTTGTTGGATGGGTTGATTTCTATGAAAGGATAATCATGAAGACCATGATTTGGAAGAATGAGGTTGGGTGTATTGTGAGCTTGTTTCTTAGCACACATAGGGAATGACTAAGGGTTGGATTTTTCTGAGTATCAATAGTGGTGATATGAGTAGGGGGCTTTATTTGGTTATCTTCATTCTCTAAGGTATCATTCTTATGTGCCATAATATCGACCCTACGAGAAGAGCTAATATGTTCATCACATGCAATAATTAGATTTTCCAAGATAGCCTCATCGCTTATAGGAGAGGCATCAAGAGAAGGATAACTAGGAGTTTGATAGTTACCAATGATTGGACTTTTTTTTTCAAATAGATCTTCCATCATGATATCTTCTAACACCAAACTATCTTCTTCATGTGTAGAGAACATATAAGGAGAGAAATACGGTTGATTGTCATGATTATCTATACTTACATCCTCATGTCCTAGAATGTCATCTTGAGTAAGAGATGTAAGATTGACATATCTCTCAATCATATCCTCCACATAAATGTCTTTGTCATGAACGTTCATGATTTTTCCTTATTCACTAAAGGATTTGAACAAGTATGGGAGGTGTTGGGAGATAAATGGGGACTCGGTAAGGTAGTGGCAATGATTTCAACTTTGTGTGTCATAATTTCTTTGCAAGGGGGAGGATAAGGAAGACAAGCAAGACTTTCATTTTCTTTAATCATTATTTATTCTTTTATCAAGATACCTTCATCACAAATAGGAGAGATATCAGGAGAAGAACAATTATGATTATCATGATTATCGATGCATGGATCCTTTTGTGTGAAATTTTTAGTGGATGATCTTATTGAGAGGAAGTCCTTAAGGGATTCATCTAACATGTATAAATCATCACTACTAAAGGGCTTGGATGTTATGGTTTTTCGAAATTGAATCATTTTTTGAATTGGATCATTTGATGTTTTTTGTTTTTTGTTTGCATTTGCTAATGAATTTGATCTAAATGAACTAGGAACTAATGCTGAAAATGAAAATCACAAACGTCTAAGTGCCATGAATGCAAGTAATGCTTATTTCTAATTATTTAAATGTAGGAGAAGCTATGCAAACTTAAAATTTAATGTATATAAATAGGACGAAATGCAACTTTTCATATTTCAAGCAAAGTAATTTACTTATGACACTATGCAATAATTTGAAAGATGAAATATTGGAAGTGCAAATGTGAATTTTTACAATGCAAGAAATGAGCTAATGTAAGCTAAATCTAATGAAATGCATCAGAGGTATTTTATGTTTCCTATGTTGTAAGATGTAGACCTAAGATGAAAATGCAAGGTTTCAGAAAATTTTAAGGATTTTAGATGCCAAAAATGCAACCTAAATGCACTTTTCATGAATGCAAAATTTGAAACCTAGTATGTAAATTAATCCATGCAAATCCTAATGCAAGGTCAATTCAATGTTACATCTATTATGAAGGACTCCAAATCAGACAAGAAGGTATTTGAAAAGAAGGTTCACCAAAATGAACCAAAAATTTTAGGGGGTTGTTTCTATGTACTTCTCTTACACTCTTAGGTTTTTTCACCTAAAAGGAGAGATATAGAACCCTAAAATTGAGGTGGTTCATTCAAACTAAGGAATGTATGATGAAAATATGACTAAATGAAATGATCTAGATGCAACTAATTGATAAAATTCATTGATTATGAATAAAAAACTAATGAAATATGCAATGTTTGAAAGCATAGTGTGATATGCATAAATCAAATAGAAATGAATACAAATTGCAAGAGAAATGGATGAAACTGAAAGTATGCACCTAAGAAATTGATGAAGACTGGAAATGACTTTTGGAATGCTACTAATCTTGATTTTTAGGCCTAGTGGTACCCATTTTCCATTCTAGGTGAATTAGTCCTAGATCTGTGAAACTATTATGGAGCCTATTTTGGACAAATGGGTATCCAAAAATGTAGAAAACCAAAATCAAGCTTGGAAGTGGGACTCATTCACCACCCATGGAAAATGAGTCCACTTTTGAATTTCTAAATACTCAAAGGTGGAAGCAGGAGCCTTCGGTCTGCACTTTCTGCTTCTTCAGGTGCCCAGTTCTTAAGTTGTCAAATTTGAACCTGAAAGTGACTTTTTGTAGGTATTTTCATTTATCCAATGAAGAGATGACTTGAAAAAGTTTTCAATGCAGTCTTTAATTATTTCTAAGCATCCAAGATGTTTAAATATACAAACATACAAGAAAGAGAAATTTTGATAAATAGCTTATCGTGGTTTTCCTTGGTCAAACCCCTTTTAGGCAATTAAAACAAAAAATAATGAAAGAATGTAATGAAGCATGCAATAATGGATTTATTACCCATGATGTTTTATCTTGAATTTCAGAGAAATGGAGGAATATTCTCCCTTGAATGTCTTTGGAAGCTATCTTGATGACTTAGAATGATGAAACCCTAGCTTGCTTGGACTTGAAGAGAAAGATGGATGATGAATGAATGATAAGAGATATATGAATGAGTTAAGAGATGTCAATTAGGGTTTAGAGACTTTATTTTCTAGGCGCTTCACCTTATTTTCCCATAAATTCGATCCCTAAGGCCAACATGAAGAAAAAAAAACTTAAATTCTAAAATTTCCTGCACAAAAGTAAAAAATGATCCGAATAGGACTCATTCATCACCTTGGGTGAATCAGTCCCAACTGGCAGGGACTGATTTTCCACAGATGGAAAATTAGTACTAGAGGGGCACATTTGATAGCTAGGATAATAGGAAGTAAGTAAATAAGGTTTATATGATGAATTTGTCAGGTATTTCATCAAATATTGCCTTGGGATGCACAATATAGGGTAATAGGGTCCTATTAATGATGATGAAAAGATCAATTAGGGCTTGGGACAGAAAATTCAATGTGAAAGTGTGATTAAATACACTTTACAATACTAAAATCATATCCACTTAGCCTATGAAGGCACAACATCCAATGTGAATGTGTAGGACACATTTCAACTCTAGATTAGCATTAAGTTTATTTAACAAGCCTTCTAGATTGATCTGATAATGAAATTAAATACATTTTATACTATTGAGTTAAGGGGAAATTGGTTCATTAAGTCTAGAAAAGTGTGAGACACTTTACAACACCTTTGCAAGACATTGTTAAATGAATTTGAAAGAGTCCAAGACCTAGTGTGGATGTGAAAAACACCTCACAACACCAAATCAAGGCCTCCTTAAGTCCACAAATCAAGCAAGTTACCTTTTTTCTACGGTACACTATAAGGTACCGTGGCTTGAACAACCTCTACTTGGTTGTTGACCAGTTGAGTTGGTTGTTGAGGGGGATTGAAATGTAACAACCCTTTGTTTGGTTTTTGAAATGGTTGTGGATTATTTGAAGTGCTATGTTCATATTTTTCAATTCGGTTAGAAGTGGACTTTGCATGATGACTACTAACTGAATTGTGATAATCACAAACAGCTTGTACACAAGTGCATGAAAGAGGGAAATTTCATCATGCTCAATCTATCTTGGATTTGACTTTGCAAATTTTCAATGAAATATTTTGGAGATGTGGATCAGGATTTTGACATTGACTTGGGCATAAAGTGATTGACAGCATGAGATGAAATCAATTACTTTTTTCATCCACATTTTTTTTACATCTCATTAGATCAACCAATTCTTTTTGGGAGCCATGTGCACTTGAAAATAATTTATGAATGCAACTAGTTCATTGAATTATTTGGTAAGGATGAAAACCACTCTAAGGCAGTGTCCTTTAAAGTCCTAAGAAACAGTTTGGCCAATAGTTTATGATCAAGAACAAAGTCACTGCATAAGTTTTGTGTAAGCATTAACATGATTAGTAGGATCACCCTTTCCTCCATACTTCTCAAACATAGGCATTTCTATTCCTTATGGCATCGGTGTTCATAGGATTTCCAAAGATAATGGGTTGCTTCAGACATAATAGATGGGTGGTCCATTTTGGTTTTGGTTGATGGTAGATATTTGTTTTTGCATGGAGGAGACAGTTTGGAAAAGTTGTGTTATGAGACATTGGCTGATCTAATGCAATGCTACTGCAAGTTAAACCTAGGATGCTCTTAAAATTAGAAGCAAAAATGTTCAAAATTTAGGTTAACCAAAATGTAACCAAAGATTTTGGCACCTGAATGCTTTAAGCTCCTTCTAGGCTTTTTCACCTAAAAGGAGAAAGATTGGGGCCAAAATGCAATGTTACATTCAAAGAATGATGTTAAGAAGGATGCAATATGTCTAACTATGATATCTAAATGTAATGAACTGAAAAACAAGTGATTTATTGATGTTAAACCTAAGAAATGCAAAGTGTGGGGAAACACAGTGATGTATGCAAAAACACCTAAAACTACAAGTAAATGATAAAATAATTGAATAAAATTGGAGAAGTGCACCTAGAATATGGAATCTAATGCAGAGAGGCTCCACAATCCTATGGAGTTGACTAGAAATGTTGACTAGGACACTTATGCCAAGTTGGGGGACTTAGTCTAGTTTCATAGAAAATCTGTCAAAACAAGAATCTACCAAATGGATACTTAGAAATGTAAAAATCAATTTTCAGGCCTAGTAGTGGGACTAATTTTCCATAGATGGAAACTTTGTCCACCTAATGATTTCTAGAATTTCAAAACAGGATTCTGTAGTTTCCAATCTGCACTTCCTTTTGTAAAAGGTGTCCAAATCTGAATCTACAGAAAATGAGTTGAAAAGAGTCTCCAAACTTCAATTAGGGTTATGTTGACTTTGATGGATTGTTGAGCACTTTTTGACACCAAAAATTTTGAAAAATCTAAATATAAAGCCTACAAACACACATGCAAAGAGGGAGAAAAGGGTTAAGGGTTAGATTGTAGGGGTTTTCCTTGGTCAAAATCCAATTCGGTAATCAAACCCTATGAAATCAAATGAAATAAGAAAAGAATGATGAATAAACAACATGCAATGTCAAGAGCTCACCAAACCCTTGATGTAGAAATCTAAAGATATGCAATGAAGTGCTCCAATGGATGACTTGATTATGCTTAGAGTGCTTGAATGCTTGAGAATGATTAAGTGAATGGATGAATTCTGTAGATGACGAAATGTGCAAATTGCTAAAAACCTAACATACACATTAGCATGGTTATTGGTTAAAATAAAGCACATATTCAAACATCTCTATGAAATAATCTAACATTTTTCATATTGCAAACAAAATAAACAATGAAACCAAGCAAAAACATCTGAAAACATGATGCAAACTCTATCTCATAGTGGATTGGTGCTTCTGTGGAAAGAAGCCCTTTCCCAACCCTTGATAAGCTCCTGATATGTTGATGATATGTTGATGATCAAGATGATGAGTTGTGGCGAGAGACACTAAGATTGTGGAGGATTAATACAATAGAGGAGGTCTCTATTTATAGCCAAGAAGTATAAAAGAATGCCAAACATGGAGGATGCGGGACTAAAGATCCACCTATAGGAAGGAGCCACTTGTCAACTTGTGATAGGTTGAGGAATGAGCACATTTTGGTCAATGTGCCAAAGAGGGGGAGATTTGAAATTTGAATTTGAGAGTTAAATGCTAAGTTTGACCTTTGCAAGAGACATGTAAGAGACATGTAAGACCTCTTAAATGCTTTGTTGGATGTACATGTCAACTTGGGGAGAGATTCAAATTTGGAAGAATATTCCCTTTTTATGCCAAGTTGAAAGAAAATGATGAATTAATAAATCAATAAATTGATTTATTTGTGCAAGTGGGAAAAGCTAGAGGATGTGATGAGTGATTAGATTAGATTAATTTAGTGGGGGATTAGGTGATTTGACCCATTTCACTTGGATTTAGGGATTTAAATAAATCAAAGGGGGATGAAAGGTGATTTTAGACTTGATTAAATAAATATTTGATTTATTTAATCAAAAGGGATGTTGTTAGGCTTAAATTAAATAAAGTTAATTTATTCAATTTAAATGGATGACCTTAGGAGATTAATCAATTAAACTTGGTTTATTTAATTGATGAGTGAATATGATTATGCATGATGTCAATTTTACATGTCTACATTTTTCCCCTCTTTGAAGCAATGTACTTGATGCGTTGGTTCAAAGAATAAACTTTCCATGATCAAAATTGAAAAATTTATGATTATTTCGGATGCCCCAGTGGAAAGAAGTACACTAGTACATTGCCCCCTCGAGAGATCAAGTGAAAAGATTCGATTTGAGGGTTGATCTCACAATAAAGATGTTCAAGATGGACATATGGATGGATATGATGATGATGCAATGAGATGATTTTAAGATGCTTAGGAATAACCAATCTATATTATCCAAACAACCTAAAATGATGATGTAATGCATGTGAGATGGATGATAGGATGATGTGATATGCCATGATTATGAGGATTTATGTATGCTAATGGTTTGTGGATGCAAGATGGATGTGTTGGCTATGATGATTAACCGAGCAATGACGGATGTTAGCGGAAAAGAAGAAAGAAGAAATGAGATGATGACAAGAGGATCCAACAAGTCCATGATTTGACAAGACTTTATTAGATATGATGATGATTATAGATAATGTTTCTCTTAGCAAGGATTGGGACTTTTAAAAGGACCATTTACATTATGTTTGATAATACACATAGGCATGATGTATCAAGGTATAAAGAACCAGGATGGCGTTGCACCTAGTGTGATGGACTTTGACTCAACAATCAGATAGGAGTACTTTTGTTCACACCTGACACATGAAACCTTGCAAGACATACCTAAGAAACTAAGCATTCGCTAAGTTATATTACAAGAATGTCCAACAAGTACAAATGCATGTGCTGGATAATGACCGATGCCCCATTCCTTTCTCTAAATCACTTTGATTAGACATCATCGAGGTCATTGAAAATGAGTCTTCAATAAGATAAATAAAAAGAAAAGATCAAGTAATAAAACAAAGTTAATGTTCTTCAAACCTTCAGCCAAAACGATGTGTTTGAATAGGATAAGAATCAAAAGTGATATCCAAAATTATGCCCATTATCGGAATGATATATCCAAGGACATGCATTGTATAGGATGATGATGGTTTGATAAGTTGATTTGTAGGTTGTTGATATATGGTTGATTGACATGTTTGAAAATGATCAAGAGGTGGATTTTGTGGCTTTGAACCCATTTGTTGCTTCGGGATTTTGATTTTGTGGTTTGAAGTTTTCTGTTGATTGTCAGGATTGTTTCAAGATGCTACCAAAGGATGAAGGTGATGATCAATTTCAATATGGATGATTGATTATTTCATGAAATCAAGATGAGATGGATTTATTTTTTCAAATATTTGGACTTTTGACATTTTGGAATGTTTTGAGGTTGTTTTGGGTTTCAAAAATTTGCAACAAGTTTTGATTTTCCAAAATTTCAAACGTTTGGATTTTGTGTCTTTGAATGTTTTGGATTTTGATTTTTTTTAATGCTTTTTGTGTTTTTGTGTTTTTGGAATGTTTTGAATTTTGATGTGTTTTTGAATGTTTTTGGATTTTCAAATTTTCTGATTTTTTTGAATTTTCGCATGATTTTGACGATTTGGATATGGATATGTGTGATGATATCAATGCTCTGTTTAGGATTTTTTTGAAATCCAAGCTAGGGTTCATTGATCTGATTGATGGATTGATGATCATAACATTGTTGAGGATGGACAACAATGCAAGGATAATGCTACTCAACACAAGGATTAGGATGGATATCCCCAGATGATGAGGGATTGATGATGATAACATTGTTGAGGATACACAACAATGCAAATATAATGTTAAGAAACAAAAGGATAATGATGGATATCCCAAGATGATGATTTTTGGTTGGATTTGATTGATCAAGATTGATGAAGCTTGATTTGGAACAAAAGTTGTTTGAATGATTTGATGTGACGTTGAAGCACACATTAGATGGGATTGGTATTGATTGTTTGGATTGATGTTCGATGAAAGATGAAGCTTGATAAGGAATGTCTTCTTGCCAAAATTTTCCATGGGCTAGTGATTTGGATTGTTTTCTTACAAGTGCTTTGACCAATTTTGCCAATGTTCAGATCAACACATAAGTTGGAGGATATAGATCAAGATTTATTCTCGAAGCAAGATGTAAATATCTTCCCCCAGTGTCTAGCAATGTATGGAATGTGATGTGTGAATTCTCGGATAGGTGTATGGATGGATGGATATGGTAAGCACACAAAGGATGCCAAGGATTATCTTGTGATAAGATAAGGTGTTCAGATAAAGAATGCTCATTAGATAATGCTTTATGGCTCAGACAATGTTGGGTAGGATAGGATCAATGAAAATGACCCATGTCAAGATGTTTACCATAAGCAAGTGTAAAGTGTTCACCAAACTTTGTCAAGATCAAGCTGACTCGGACTATGGATGTAGATGGATGAAAATGTATTGGAAAAATGGTTCATGGATGAATGGATTTATTATGGATGGACGGAATGCTGGATTTTATTGTGGATGGGATGAGATGATTTCACTTGAATTGGTGTAATGTGAGATCACCGGGATTCTACCCATGACGATTTTTTCTAGGTTTCATCATGGCATTCCATCCAAAGAACCATAGTGGCTTTCACTAGAGGACGATTTTTATCTTTACTCTTCATGATTTTTGATTTTTTTATTTTTTTTTTTTTTTTAAAAGATTTTAAACTCATGCTAAATCATAAGGTGTTGCTAATGTAGATGCCCCTATCATGATATGCCATTGATAGCCTGCTTGAAGAAGCTACTTTGCTAAGATATATGCACTTGAATGCAACTTTGAGACTCCATCCGCTTTGGTCGATATGGGAGTTAATTTCATTCTTTTGCACACGATAGAGTGCCTTCTGAATCCTTATGATGTTGCATGTTGCCAATACATGGTCAAATATAATAATTGATATTATGGAGGTGTGGATGGAGTGTGTTTAGGGATAAAAGATGGATTGGTTGATAGTTTGGAACCTTGACTCTCCAAACTTGGGATGATGAGCAATGATGAGTGGATACGAAAGTGTGCGTGGAATTAGGACCAACGAATTGATACACTTTGTACATCGCTTGAAAAGCCTACTTTTGCTTTTGTGGACATCTTTGATGGATACTTTTCCCTTTTTGATTTTGCCCCATAGTTTCTTTGGACTCCATTGGAGTTTGGATAGGATAATATTTTGTATCTTGGTATCCATGTGTATTTGATTTGTCCATTATGCTTCTAGCTTCTTTCTTTGATAATGTTCTTCATGCTTTGATTCAAATCTTTCTTTTGATGTTGGTCCCAATTCATGATGTGGGTGATGGGTGGATGAAGATTCATGACATGGCTAGTTGTGGTATTGGCATCAGTTTCATCATAAGGATTCTTCATGCTCCCTATGTTGATGTTTGGTTGAGACATAGTTGCCCCCAATATGGTGGTAGTAGCAACTCCATGCTTTGATTCTTCCTATTCTCGAGATGTCTTGTTTAGTAAGCACTCTCTGATAAATGACCGTTGTAGATGACATTATTTCAATTCGCTGCTGTGATAACCCCAGAATGTCCTATTCTATTTGACCTATTTCTTTGAGGGGATAATGTTGGATATCTTCATACATGATGTCCTCTGTCTAAATTTGGGATATATCTGATCCTGATGTTGACAACTCAATTTGACTATAGGAATCAATAACCCACTCTTTTTGTGTAATAATGTCAAAAGTAACAAAATCATGTTCTGAATGAACATCATCTACATGTCCATCTACAGAAAGCATCTCATGGGTAGATGCAGGAGTATGTGTTATATGTATATGGTGATTATCTATGACATCCTGTATAGATAGGAGAGTGTCCATTAAATCATTATAGTATCTTGGAGATACCAATTCTTGATCCTAAATAATTTTGGAATCACCTTTGACATGATTTGATCGCCTTTGACATGGGTCAGTTTCAAAGGATGATTGCTTACAAATGGTTCTTGGATATCTTCATTAGGCATGGGAAGTGGCTTAATATCCTCTTGATCTTTGAGTGGACTTGGATCAAGTGTCAAGTTTAGGGTTCCTTTAGTATCTGTAACCATAAGGTCAAAGGGTGTCAAAATGTCTTGGAAAGGAACATTGCTAGACCTTGGTGAAAGACGATGATCATGCTTTGGAATAGATTCTTGAGATATGTTCTCTAACTCATTAGGTTATGTAGAGACATTTTCAACACATGATCGTTGGTTGATGGATCATGGATTATGTCAATAAGATCAAATATCTCTAATACTCCTTGAAATAGATCAATAAAAAGTGGCTCCTCATGTATGGTGAGTTGGTCATCAAATGAGGTGGAAAATATTCAATGTGCTCATCAATGGATAGGTTTTGAACATTGTTTTCAACAATTGTGAAAAAAAGATTGTGAATGTCTTCAACCATAGGGCCAAGTGATGTTGACATTTCCTGAATTGGATCATTGTTGGATATCATAGGGTTTTGATCATGATTGAAAGTGACTCTTGACATATGTTGATTTGATCATCTGACTGAAGTAGACACAGCCTTCAAGTTTCTAGTGATGGATCGGGATTCGACCCTTGTTCTCAACAATTGTGGTTGAGAGATTGTCATTGTTATCAGTAGTGGTTGGATCTTCATCGTTGTCCCCAATAGTTATTATTTTTCGATCAATGAAGTTTTGGATGAGATTTTTGAGTCGAATACAACTTGATGTTGTGTGTCCCTTTGTTTTGTGATAATCACAATGGTGCTCCTCATTATACCTTGGTGATTTAACTAGGGGTTCTTGATAGTTCCCATAGATAGGGAGCTTTATGATATTTTCTTGTACCAATTGTTGTAGGACTGATTCGATTGGTCTTCCAAGTGGTGTGTATTTTTGTTTGTTCCCTTGTGATGTTTTCACTTTTAATTGGTCTTGTGGTGGTTGATCTTTGAGATGTGGTGATTGATCTTCAAGATGTGGAAGTTGGAATTTTTGATGATGTTGTTGATCTTGATATTCGATTTCTTGACATTGGAGATATTATTCTTGATGTAGTTGTGGACATAACTCAATGCTTTGATGACCTAATTCAACCAATGGAAGAGTGTATTGATTTTGGGGTGGAGATGTCTCATGGCGAAATGACTCAACTATTTTGGTAAGTGTAGCAATTTGATCTAGAAAAGTTTGGTCTTGATTTTGATCTTGAAACCCTTGATATAGTTGATTTGGCTTTTTTTCAAGTGGATTTGGAATGTATACTTGTAGTGTTTACATGGTATCATGGACAAACTGATTTTGCATACTATTCTGATTTGGGATGACGTTTGGATTTGGAATGATAGGTTGAAATTAATCACTGTTGTGTTTGGGGATCATATTGCCTTGATTTAGGTAACTTTGTTTTTTCATGGTGTTACCTTGACTTAGAGTCACTAACATCTTCTTTGGAATTTGAATAACCTTTTTATGATTTGTGAACATATCTATCCCAAAGTTTTCCAAGTGTGGATTTGAAATTTTCATGTTTGGTAGAGTTGTACTTGGTACATTCACATTTGGCATGTATGGATTTGGTGGGATAATGTTGTTCGTTTGTGGAATACTCATGCATTGGGTGTTTGGTTGATAGATCTATAGGTTTGGACTTAGATTTAAATCTACCATTGGGAAAGGTGTTCCAAACTTTTGATTGGTTATACTCACATTTGTTTTACCATTGAGGTTTCTAGGGGGATAATGATCCCATGTACGGATTGTATAAATATGAGTTTTGATAATCAATTGGTATTGTAAGGCTTTGATAGTTTAGTTGACTTGGATTACTCATGATGTATGGATCAAATTTGTATTCCATGTTCTTCTTGTGTTTTTACCTTGTTGCAAAAGTGACCTCTAAGGTTCTTAGGACTAATGACGAGATGAAGGATGAAAGCGGTAAATGATATGAGTGTTGAACATTTAGGGACTTTAGATCAATGTTAGACTTAGGGTTTGATTTTGATTGGTTTGATTGGATAATAGATTTGTAAACCCTAAGATGTTAGATGTGATCTTAGGATGAACTTGTTCAAAGGATTGCTAATTCAATTAAATGTATGAGAAAGGATGCATTCCCATACACCTAACTAAATAAGGTGATTTCAATTTTGATGATTTACCCAAGTCTATAATGATGTCTCGAAGGATCTTAAAGTTGTTTGGTGCAATGGATATGATGACTATTTGGAATTTGGATGAAGTGTTTGATTTGATCCTAAATGAACCTAGGAACTTGGACTTGTATACGAGACCAAGATAGTGAAGAACATGCCTTTCTCTAAGAGTAATTCAAAATCAAAAGACCAATGTTTGTATGAAAACCATATGACCAAAAGATGCCAAGAACATGTGTGGGTTCCAATTGATTCAATATTTTCTTAATGGATTCTCTTTAACATAAACACTTCTTTATTAGCCTTTGAAACTAGATGTCTAATTTCCTAATTCTCTTTCATCCCACAAACTACATTATGTGGAAATCAAGGAAATCAAGGCAAAGGTTTCCTAATGTTTAACTTTAGTAGGAAAATTGAGATGCAAATCTAAGTTTTTAGAAACCTCTAAGGATGAGAATCCCAAGGGTAATCAATAACACATGAATTGGGTCAATTTGTATCACTAGTACAAAATAGATATGACTAAATAAACTACTAAAAATTGCATATAAATGACTAATTTTGGTCATGTGACCATTAGTAGTTTATTGCCGGTCATTTATAACACGACCAACTTTATGACTAAACTATTTTAGTCATTTATCTAGTCATTGATTTGGTCATTGATTTAGTCGTTAATTTAGTCATTGATTGTTGTTAACTAGTCATTTATTTAGTCATGGTAGTGATTTATTTAGTCATTAATTTAGTCATATATTTAGTCATTGATTATTGTTAACTAGTCATTTATTTAGTCATGTGGTAGTCATTTATTTAGCCATATATTTAGTCATTAATTTAGTCATATATTAGTCATTAATTTAGTCATATATTTAGTCATTAATTTAGTCATTACTTTAGTCATATATTTAGTCATTAATTTAGTCATTTAGTCATATATTTATGCATTAATTTAGTCATTTAGCCATATATTTAGTCATTAATTTAGTCATTTAGTCATTGATTTAGTAGTATATTTAGTACATTTTTAATTGTCGTCATTTGGTAGTTTATTTTATTAATAAAAAAGATCACTTATCAACTATCTAAAAGATTTGCACAATAAAACAACAATGAGATGATAAAAATAGCTTAGTTTATTAATCAAAAAGATGTTACATACAACCGTGTAAGCTTGAAAATAGAGTTACAATTTGTTGTCCCAAAATGAAAGAACTTGAAAGATTACAATACATTGCTAAGAGAGAAAAAAACTAGCTGAAATCTACTCTCAAACCTATCCTTTATGATGTTCGACAACTTACAAAAGAATAACATGACTATTCTTTTATATCATAATCTATAGTCCATTACCCTTGTAATGCTTGTTGATCCTCTAACTGTCATTTGTGCATGACTATTCTTTTATATCATAACCTACAGTCCCTTACCCTTGTAATGCATAAGTACATGATACATCTTTGCAAAGGAACTTTCATTCTATGATTGTGATAAAGCTCCAATCATCTGTAGGCTTCCCTCATTTTGATTACTATCATCTTATGACCATGTTAATTGTTACTTCATTGTTTCTCTTACCATTGAACTATCCCTTAAAAAATTTGATCATTTACCTCTTCATCTTCATATCTTGTTGATTTCTTTATCACCAATCATGAATCCTACCAACTAAAGTAAATTTGAGTCATTTTCCACAACTTTCCTACCTGTCAGCAACTCCAAAAGAACAATACCATAGCTGTAAACATCAGATTTCTCATTAAGCCTTGAGGTTCTTGCATATTCAAGGTCAATATAACCAGTAGTACTCATAACATAGGTGGAAGTGTGAGTTTTGGACGAGGAAATGCACTTGGCAATGCCAAATTCTGACAAATGTGCTTCAAAGTTGTCATCTAAAAGAATGTTAGATATCTTTACATCCCTGTGAACAATGCATTGGTTACAGTCATGATGAAGATATGCTAATCCTGTTGTAGCACCATACACTATCTTTAGATGAGTATCCCAGTCTAATTTAATCTTCTTTGATGTTCCTACACAAAAATTTAAAATGTCTGTTAGGTTCTTCCCAATCTATTTTGATCAAATGGTAGAAATATTAATGTCCGAGAGACTTTCATTTACCATGTAGTCATAAAGTAAAAACAAGAAAAATATAGTATTGCATAGTACTAAAAAAAAAAATTAAAAAGGAACCTAAAAGAAAGGATGCTGAAAATATCCAGTTGTAGTTGGCACCTGCATTTTTTGTACAACCTTGGCTCTGTCCACCTTGTCCAAAACAAAAATCATGTGAACCAAGTTAAAATCCCCATATAATCATAAAGGATAAAAAACTTCATATGCTGAAAACAACAAATTGAAATGTTAAATGCCTCTTACAAGTTTACCTACTACATATTACAAATTTTCAAGTAAACAACACATATTAGCACACTTGATGACTAGGGTAAAATGAAAAGCTCAATGTATCTTTAGATGGATATTTGGTAGCTATGATATTAAGAGTTTCTAGACATTGGATTTTAGGATCGACTATGTAATATTTAGTACTTTTCTTTTGAATGAAGATAACTAGGGTTAAGGGATTCTAGATTTGGAAAAAGATTGGCAAGAGGCCAACACTCATGCAATATTGCACTTACCAGACTAAGTCCAATCCAAATTTGACCCAAAAGATCAAAGTCACATCATTCAAAGCTATGAGAGCATCTCTCCAGCTTATATTCAGCCATTTCCATCT
>VDFB02198917.1:0-11215 GCA_007258455.2 Sequoia sempervirens | reverse complement strand
AATATTGTAGTTAATTAATGTAGTCATTGGACCTTAGAGGACACAGTTAGCTTATGTGTTATGTTTAGATATGATTTACATTTCATGTTATTGCACTTAAAAAAAATTGTGTTACTATTGTAGTTAGTTGTGTTGTCCTCTGGGGTTATTTGGTAGTGCAATACCTTCATTCGAAGGAGGTCTTTGAATGAAGGTTGGTTTTTTGAAGATTTAAAAACTTTGTACATGTGACAATTTATTGTCATTTTCATCATCAACAATCAAGGCTATGGTGAAATGAACTTGGAAGAATGAAGTTGAGGGTAAAATGAAGGTTGATAGTTGAGATTCAGTGGTTGATGTAGTAAACATGTGCATACAATTTTTTTCTTTTCCTATCTTTTTCCCCTCTTTTTCCTTTCTATGAAATAAAAATTACATGTGATTGATCTTTGGTTTATGGCATGTAGTGTAGAAAAATTTACAAATTTACATTTTCACACTATGTTTGGGCCCCTTAATTAGTTGGACTTAATTAAGCTTCTAATTGACCAAATTATGCATTCCAAAGCCTTATTACTCTCATTTTTTGAAAGGGAAACGACATTAAACAATTGCCAACATTAAATTAATTGCCTTAGAAATTGTGTGTCCTGGATTTAGGTCCCATAACCTATTTGCCTAAGGTTGAATGGGTCCTCCTTTAGTTCCAAGAACCAATTTAAAATATGTTTTTGGTGGTATTTTAATGATTCAAATTCAATTTTCAAATGTTGGCTTTTGGAATCTAATTTTCAGGAAATCATATAAACACTTATAAATACATAGTTATTCTATCAATTCAATTCTTGAAACTTTCACAAAAGAAAATATTATTGTCAAAGGCATTGAAGAGCAGATTTATCAATCATCTACAATAGAAATCAAGATCATATCATCATCTCAAATTTCATGTGTGTTCGTGTCATGCTTTGGAGCTAACATTGTGATGTAGATTTTCAGAATTCAACAATCAAATCAAGTGTCAAATAAAACATCCAATCAAGCCATTTCATGCAAGATCTAGACCTTAGAGAGTTGTGTTAGACTTTATTCCTTTAAGAGCAACCATTGAGGGTTTGGTAAGTTGTGACATAACATTGTTCATTCATCAAATTATATCATTTTATCATTCTTTTTATTATCAAGGTTTAATTACCAAGTAGAAGTTTGACTAGGCAAACCCTATTCACCAAAACAAACAATTTTCCCTCTCTTTGTATGTGCAGATTTCTGGTGAAGAAGGATTGAAGATTGATCAAAAGAGAAACTTTACAAAGTTGTCACCATTGCTTTCAAGCCACAAAAACTCATTTGCAAAATTTATTTTTGGCTTTCCAACAGTGGAATCTAGAGAAATCAGGAGCTAAGATCTAGGGTCAGAGGATTGCGAAATCAGATTTTGGACCCCTATAAGAGAATCATTTTCCCTAGGGTGAATTTTTCCTTGCAAGATAATCAAAACCCACTTTTGGTGTTAGGTACATATCAGTCTTGCCTTCTCAGATCTTCTTGAAAGTTGTTGTTTCTATTTGTGCTATCCTTATATTTTGTATGTCAAGTTTTACATCATACAATTGAGTTCATTAATTATTTTATTTTTATCTCCCCAAAGTGTATTTTAGTCATTTTCTATTGTAAGGAAACAACAAGATCTTTCCCAATATGCTTGACTCACCTCAAGCTTGAAAGTGAATCTTATCCTTGGGAGATCTCTTTTCCTAATGAAACTAGGGAAATATAGGAGCATCACACAACACTTTCATTTATATCATCTTGGTGAACACTCATTTTCTCACATTTCATTTTAGTGAACCTAGCATTCTTGCACTATAAACTTTCTAAAATTGGAGGTCCTTCAAATCGTACATCTAGGATTTTGCATTGGTTTGAATTGCATCTCATTTATGGTTTTCAAAATTGTATTAGTTTGCATATCATTTAGGTTTTTAAAATTGCGTTTTGCATTGTTTAAAATCTCAAAAATCTAAAATCTTGCATACATATTGCATTCATTTTACATACTAGTTTGCATATTAGTGTCTCTCAATCATTTGCATTAGAAAATTCAAACAAAATTGCATTTAGAATTTTTTCATTTTTCTTGTTATTGGTCATCAAATTGTACTTACATTTAATCATAAATTTGTGCAAAACTATAACTGATAGTGTCTATTTGCAACTTGAACTAGAGACCTTATGCATAAACATAGAAACCCAAATTTTAATTTTTTCAACCCCTGTGCAAAGACCCATTCGCCCTAGGGAAAATTTGTCCTTGTATAGGTCATTTATTGAATTTTGGAGAATAAATTTGTCTCTGTCTACTTTATATCTTGATATTTTTAGATCTTAGTTTCAGTTTCTAGAATTATAGTTTTATGAAATTATTTGCATTCAAGTTAATTGGTCTAAATCAAGTGCATTGTTCAAAATAAAAATTTGCATTAAAAAATATATCATTTTCAATTTCCTACATTCAAAAATAAAAAAATACTTGCATGTCATATATGAAAATCACAATATCTTTTCACACGTTGGCATTGTGCTTCCTATTTTTGGATATTTGCTATACTTCTCTAGTACCTTTGTCCATTTTTGGAACAATTATGGCTTGGTGAAACTTGCATGAGTATTATGACTTGGTGTCGTATTGCTAATTCATCAATGAGATGTAGTTTGAGACTCATGGCATCTCGTTTCGGTACATCCATCCAACTCTTTCACTCATAGTGTTGACACTAGTCAACCCATGTTGGAATCCATGATTGAAATAACATGTCCTATGACTTCCAATCCCATTGATTTTGAAACCATTATTGCTCATGTTCCTCAAGAAAACTTGCAAAAAATGGATAAAGCATTAGAAAAACTTTAAGATTTTTTGAGTGCTAAATATATTGTTGGTATAATGGTTCTTATCATCTAGATAACATGAGAATGCTTGATAAAAACTAGGAATATAAATTGTGTGTAGCCTAGCTCATATTATTGATGATCACGTTCCTAAAATGACTAGTTATGCTCAAGCTTTGGGGTACACTCAAAGTCAAGGTGGAAATAAAATTCCCCCTACAACTGTGGCCTCTATTCCTACATACACTCATCCAACTATTGCAACAACACTTGGTGACCAACTAGCAATGCCAATCCAACTTTGAATATTTCCACTAGGAATCCTTTTAGCTTTGTGAATTTCAAACCCTCATATCTCCTAATCATCACCTCTCACAAAATTGCAATTCCTTATCCTCCCAACAAATGTCACCTCCATCTCAAAGGCATTGTGGGATTCCATTCTTAATAACTATTGCAAAATGTTTCATCCCTCAACAACAAATTTCCACATTAAGCCAAGGAATTAAAATGGCCTTCACAATATGTCAAATGAAACCCATTATCATTGGAGATATTGAGAGAAAAAATGCCATGAGGCATAGAGATTCCTAGATTTGAGAAATATTGTGGTAAAGAAGATCCTAGTAACCATGTCTCAACATACACAACCTTATGTAGTGACTTTTTTTTGAAGACAAGCTCTTGGCTACACTTTTTCCTAGATCTTTAAAAGATACAACCTTGGAATAGTTTTTCTCTTTACCGAATAATTCAATTAGTTCATTCAATGAGCTTGTTGATGCTTAACCATTTTTTAGTGCACATTGGTCCCAAGATGGCCTTACCTGATTTAATGCAATGCAAACAAAACAAAGATTAAAAGGTCATTGATTTCATAACACATTATCATCTACTCACAAATCAACATTAAGATTCTCAATGCCAATCTTCAAAGAATGTTCATTGGAAAATTGCAAACCAATATTCAAGATAAGCTTGGGATGATGAAATTTCCCTCTTTCACTCATGCACAACTCTTCGTGACTATCAAAATTTGGTTAGTCATTGTGAAGCAAAAACAAAATAAAGAGTTTAAAAAATAATTTTTTCTCAAACAAATCACCATGTCAGTCTCAAGTGGTTGCTATAAAACAACAAATCTATATCAATTGGAGAATAATAAGTTGTTCACCTGCTGCAACACCTCTTCATTCTACCATGTTCTTGAATTTTGGGTAAAAACATAATTACCTTACCTCCCATTAGAACCATTGATCCTACTAAATGTTTACCTCCAAACTATAATCCAAATGCTTTTTTCTATTATCACCAACAAAATGGACACGATATAGAATGATGTATAGTTCTTAAAAATATTGTGCAAGACCTCATTTATTCTAATCACATATAGATTGGTGGTGTTAATGATCGAGGAAATAAGTCTGTTGCCCCACCCAACCAAAATTTACAAATATTTACCAATACAATGCCAAATCATAACATCTCATTTGTAAAAGATAGTGACACCAAGAATGATGTGATGAATGTTGAGAACATACAAGACATGACTAATGATAACATGAGTGATAATGGGGATGATATACACAATATGATCAACCTCATTGACGTTCAACCTCGTAAAGACCAAACCAACTTGCCTCTTGAAATTGCTTTCTCACAAAAATGACATAATTAAACATGCACCCAATGGTCCTCTTTACATAGTTGGAAGAATCAATGACAAGCCTACTAATGGGATATTAATTGATCTTGTGTGTGTAGAGAATGTGATCATTGATGAATTCTAGTTTGTGCATGAACCTTACCAAGATTCTTATGAACAACCAAAAGAATGGATCAAAACACATAATGGTTTTCCTTGCCCTACAATAGGTTCAATCACTCTCCAATTAAAAGTTGGATTAAAAATATTAGATTTCTCATTATCCATCATTATTGTCAAAATGGATAATTCTGTGAAACTTGGCTATCCATGGATATACTCCATGTATGTCATCCCATTGGTAGTGCATAAATGCTTAAAATTTCCATTTGGAAATGAAATCTTACTTATTGCATCATAGTGGTTTTAATCCCTTTGTCTTTTTGGTGGGGAATTTCTCATTGGATTTCTTTTCAAATATTACCAAAGTTTAAGGAAAAATGCATAGCATAATTATCTCTTAGCAACATACCTCAATCCATGATTGAGTCTCCTACATTGATGAAGCGTGATTGAACCAAAAGTCCTTCCAAGTAACCAAGACAAATCAACCATGATTCCCCCACTCATTTCACATAAAATACCAATATATAACCATACAATTCGTATTATCCGTCCTAAGATCAAACAAGTTTATAAAGCCAAAGAGAAAGTGGTTGGCCAACCCTCCATGGTTCCTTCTATTCCTCCCTTGTAGGAAGAAAATAAACCAATGGTTAATAAACCCACTTGTACACAATCACAACTTGAAAACCATGCAAAAGAGAGTAGGAATAGATGTCGTGTTGTTGCTCATAAGTTAGAAGAAAAAAATAAATAAACAAACCAAGATCATAAGCTCACTCAAACAAAGCATGATGATTCTCCACCTTCACCACATCAACAACATGAAACCTCTATGGACATTATCATTATGCCTCCTATTGTGATTAACTTGGATGATGATGATGAGATTGCTAATATTGATGAGGAAGTGCATAATGAGCTAAATTTATTGTTTTCCTCTTCCATGAAGTTAGATGATAACAACCACAATGATCCTATTAACAAGAGTGCATAACCATGTGTTGAACCTAGTAATTTTCCTAGCATGCCACTCATTGTTGCCCCTTTGGATATTTATCCACCTTTCACATATGATGAACAAGATTGGGATGTGGACAACCTAATTTAGGTTGGCTCACATGTGCATAATGTGATCCCTTGTAATGTGTTTCTTGGTTTGTCTTTATGTTTGTGAGCCTACATTGGATGACCCTTGTCACTCTATTGGTGCAAGGATACAAATGAAGTGAATCTCTTGTGAAATTATTCTCTTTGTTTCTACATTATTCTATCTATCATGTAACCATTACCTTTTTCATTTTTCTCATGTTTTCCTTTTGGGGATGATGCAAGGCATTGATATATTTAGGTCTCTTCCATGTTGACCCAAAAATTTTCCTTTATTTTTTCTCTCTATGTTTCAAGCTTGATTATAACACTATAGCAAAGACATACGCTGACCCTAGATCCATGGATTACATATGGGGGGCAACCTCCTTTCCATGACTGAGCCTTACTTGGAAACATATGTTTTGCATAGTTATTTCTAAATAAATCTCTCATGTATTAGAATTTATCATTCCTTTACTTTAAAGTAATTTCTCACAACATGGTGTTTAGCAATTTCTTTAAAGTGGGTGGCATTCAAAATCTTTTTTTTTGCTTATTTGACCTTGTTCAAAGAGTGGTCTTCTTATTTCATGTGATGTGTCTCCTTGGTGGTGACATTAGGTTTGATGTCCTTCAAGAGGATGACCTTTCTTGGCATATGACATTCCTCTTAGTGGTAATGCTATGGCTTGCATTCCTTAAGGTGTGAATCTTTTATCCCTCAACTAGTCATCTCTTGGTGATGTCAAGTGTGATGTTCCCTAAGTGAGACCTTTCATGAATTAAGAAAAACCCCTTTGATTATCATATTACCTTAAACCAAATTCTTGGCCACTGAGGATAACACTAATTGCTTACCAGTGGTGCCTTCATGTCATGAGTGTCTAGCATAATGCAACTTGCCAACCTTGTGAAAACCTTTGACCATTTTTCGTCGAACCTTATCAAAGTTATCAGGGAGTAAAAATTTTGGTATGGTTGATGTATGGTATCCTGTAGACCTAGCATGACTTTCCCATCACCACTTTTTTTATGGGTACACACCTAGTGTATATCGGGCTGCACAAGACCTTATGTGTTTTTCACTTGTTTAGGCTCACTGAGTCTATATCAGATTGCACTTGTGAGTATATTTTTCATGGTTGTCGAGTATAACACAATTTAATTTCCTCTAGTTCCATGTGAGTGTATCTTTGGACAAATATCCTAGGATTGATCCATACCTTTTGGACAAATAGTCAAAGCTTCATCCATCCTTTTTCTTTGCATTAATTATGACATTGTATGATGTTGTACCTTGTGCACTATTGCATGCATGTGTCTCTTTGTGCCTTTGTTGATTTTCCATGAGATATCAGATCTTGGGGGCTTGATCATGCTCCTTGATATTTTTCATACTATCTATCCAATAGTTGTACAATTAGACCTTTCTTGACTTATTTGTCTACTTTACTATGAGTTTGAGTGTAGTGCTCATCCTCTCACTAGATTGGGGGATAAATGTAGTGTAGAAAAATGTACACCTTTACATTTTCACACTATTTTTGGGTCCCTTAATTAATTGAACTTAATTAAGCTTCTAATTGACCAAATTATGAATTCCAAAGCCTTATTATTCTTTTTTTTTTAAAAGGAAACTGACATTAAATAATTGCCAACATTAAATTAATTTTCTGAGAAATTGTGTCTTGGATTTAGGTCCTAGGGTCCTCCTTAAGTTCCAAAACCTAATTTAAAAAATATATTTTGATGTTATTTTAATGATTCAAATTCAAGTTTCAAATGTCATCTTTTGGAATCTAATTTTTGAGAAATTAGATAAACACCTACAAATACATAATTATTTTATGAATTCAATACTAAGAATTAAAAGGAAAATTTCACAAGAGAAAATATTATTATCAAGAGCATTGAAGAGAAGATTTATCAGTCATCTACAACAACAATAAAGATCATATTATCATGTCAAAGTTCATGTGTGTTCATGTCATGTTTTGGAGATAACATTGTGATGTAGGTTTCAAGCATTCAAACATCAAATCAAGTGTCAAATAAAGCATTTGATCAAGTCATTTCATGCAAGATACAAACCTTAGAGATATGTGTTAGACTTTAATCCTCTAAGGGTAGACATTGAGGGTTTAGTGAGTTGTGAAATAGCATTGTTCATTCATCAAATTCCTATCATTTTATCATTATTTCATTATCAAGGTTTAACTACTATACTGGGGTTTGACTAAGGAAAACCCCTATTCACCAAAAACAAACAATTTTTCCCTCTTTGTACGTGCAGATTTATAGGTGAAGAAGGATTGAAGATTGATTAAAAGAAAAATTTTGCAATGTTTTCATCATTGTTTCAAGCCAAAACTCATTTGCAAAATTTATTTTTGGATTTCCGATAGTTGGAATATAGAGAAATCAGGAGCTAAGATCTGGGATAAGGACTATGAAATCAGATTTTGGACCCCTGTATAGAGACCCATTTGCCCTAGGGAAAATTTGTCCTTGCAAGACACTTATAACCCACTTTTGGTGCTAGGTACATATTAGTCTACCCTTCTCATATTTTCCTAATTTTTTTTGTTTTTGTTTGTGTCATCCTTATATTCTGCATTTCAAGTTTTACATCATACAATTGAGTTCATTAAGTATTTTATTTTTATCTTCTCAAAATACATTTCACTCATTTTTTATAGTAAGGAAACAACAAGATCATTCTCAATAGGGTTGACTCACCTCAAGGTTGAAAGTGAATCTTATCCTTGTGAGATCTCTTTTCCTAATGAAACTAGGGAAAATATAGGTGCATCACACATCACTTTTATTTGTATCATCTTGGTGAACACCAATTTTCCCACATTTCATGGCATAAGAACAAAAAGAGGGTTTAGTTTTAGAGAAGCGGTATGATAGAAATAAGGGATGAGCTACTGATTAAATGAATCAAGAAGATATCATCTCATGAACTACAATGATTGTAGAATATGCATAAATGGATTTGTTGAGAATTTTTTCAAAACTTTGACAATAAAATGCAATTAACATGTGTAAAAAAAAGCTCACTAAGAATTTATTTTTCTATATAAATATTTGCAACTTTAGTGTTGTGAATTTCATCCTAGCTCACATAACTTGATGGATCAAAGCATACTAGAATTGTGACAACTATACCATTTATTTCCTTCTTTTGGCTGCAAAAAAGTTGATTAAAATTGTACTCCCCTCTAGTGCCACAACATGCCTTAGTTCCATAAATAAAGCCTAAAAACCATGAAATTTGAAAATGAAAATCAAGAAAGGGGAGGAAATGAAGATAAAGAATGGTCATAGACCCTATAACTTCCTATGTTTATTTTGAATTTGTTCTCTAGTATTTTGTGTTTAAGGACATGTCTTACCAAAAAGAGAGTGTCACATAAGAGTATTAACATAATCTCAAATTCCTTAACATATCTAGGTCAAATTAGCCTAGTCAATCTATTAAGATCATTTAGTTTGATATACATGAAAACCAAGGTTGTTTAGAAATGTCTATATTTTTACATTGATTGTAAATCTAATAATTCAAGAATCCTATGTGAAATTTTTTATGTCTAATAGGCCATGGATAGTTTCAAAGTAGAGTAATTACCATGTTAATGACCTAAGTGACCCCCAGTTGGACCTACATTAGCCCATTTAGGCCTAGTTGGTGGAAATGTATGTAGAATTTGGCTAAGAAGTCCCAATTGCATCAATTATGACTAATTAGCACCAATTAGATCTACATTGGATCCAATTGGATACTCTACCCCCGCCTCCACATTACTTTTGATTGGTGTAAATTTTTGTTGAGCTATGAGCATCAATTTGGCCTACATAATAGTGAAGGTTGCCTTTACACCATCAAGTGAAAAACTACCCATTATCGATGCCAATGATAGCTTGATCTGTGACATAGTTCAATCTCATATCTCACAATTGGGTTTTCTTAGTCAATTGGCACCATAAGCTTCATGGTGTACTCCTATTGGATTTGAGTGTTTTACTAATTTATTGAGCCAAAATTTATCTAGTCTTATCATATAACTAGAGATGAATTATATTAGTGCCCAAAAAATGGATTACCATATTTTATTGGGTTTGTATAGATCTCCAACTTAATGGCATGTGAGTTAACATATATAATAGATGCATCTAGTAAGACTTTTCTAAATTCTTCAAGCTTCTCTTTGAGTAAGTTATTGTAGTATAACAACGTATTGTTGTATGAAATAATACATCCATAAGTGTTCAGATTAGAGTTATTATGAGGAATCTCTATTAGAAATGATGGAAAGCAATAGATTGGTGCAAGATTGGCCACAATATTGTCCTTTCCCATTATTTATATAATTCATGTTTGAATGCACCAGAAAAATCAATCCATGAAATCCCTCTCGGCCTTAGTCTACATAGTGAAGGGTCAATGGGATTTACCTTCATAGTTTTGCCAATCTGAGAAGCTACTTTAGGGAGAAACTTCCTTAACTTCTCCAATTCCTATCCAACCTAGTTGTGAGGTGAAATAATTATACAAAATATCAAGAAAGTAGAGAGCTTTACTGAAGACATTTGTGGTTGGTAGATACTTGTAATGCTTTCCTACAAAGAAAAGACAATAGAATAATAAGAATTACTCAAAATAAAGCAAGTTTGATCTATTCAAAATAATTTTAACTTTCTGACCTATGATAAAAAAATTATGGTCCTTCATTGCATATAATATTGGCTTAAATATGATTGACATAATTTCTCTGAATTTGGTTAATGACCTCAGTCACTGACAGACCCATACTCTCTTCTTGTTTCAAAGTACTTGTTAGCTTCTATTAAATGACTATTGGTGAGATTGGATGACTATTGGTGATTCTCAAGTTGTTTGTGTGGAATGTAAAGAAATAATGGCTTGATAATGGCATTTTAGATTGATAATCTTTGTGCTTTAGACATTAGCCTTTTTAGTGATTATTTATGCCACCATCTTAAATATCGTTTGATGAGCGAAGTCGCTTCCTAGTGGGATGCTAGTTTATTTTGAGTGATTACCATTTTATCCAACCATTGAAACAAACTTTGACATAATAAGTAAAAATATTCATATTAACTCTTTTTTAGATATTGACATATATTTCATATCCTCACTCTTCACTTCTTATTTAGTATAAAATCCTAACTTTTTTCTGAAATCTAGCCATTCTTTTGTCTCTTGCAGGATTTTGGATATTTCATTATTTAGATGGTCCTCTAAGTCCTTGGGTCAGTATAGCATTGTGCTCATATTTGGATCAAGGGAGTGTGTATTATTTGGAGGAATGATAGAGTAAATGGATTTCTATCATTAATCCTCAAAAATTATGAACTCCATTTCATAAATTTCTTAGCAAAATTAATTAGTTGTGAAACTATCTCCATTTTACCGTCCCCTTTTTAAGAAATTTCAAATACTTTAAAGGCTAA
>VDFB02198916.1:0-26027 GCA_007258455.2 Sequoia sempervirens | reverse complement strand
AAAAAGTTTATTGATAATCAGAAAAGAGAATTAAAACAAAGCAAAGGGCCTAAACCCCAGGAAAGAAAAGATACAATAAAACAAAGCAAGAACCAGCATCATCCAACAACCAATCCCATCGCCATCCTCCACAATAATCCTGTCCAAATCATGGCGAAGCTCCTAGGAAATCTGATCCCACCCCTCAATCCTCCAACCATCAAGATGCTCTGAATCCCATTTCACCAAGCAATTTGCTGCCTTATTCCACTCCCTCGAAATATGGACAAAAGACACCTCCTCCATCAAGGAACTAATATGTAGAATTTGTTGCACCATCCTAGCTAACTGCCAACTGGCATCAGCCACCTTCTAAGCATTAAGAAAATTAACCAAAACCTGTGAATCTGACTCACAGAGAACCTTTCTCCACCCCAAAGCATAAGCTTGTTCAAGAGCGGAGAACATTGCCAGACCTTCGATAAGGTTGACAGTCTTCATCCCCTCATAAATAGAGAAGAAGAATACCACCGATCCTGTAGAATCTCTACCAACTCCACCAATTCCAGTAGGCCTAAGATTTCCTTTTGAGGAACCATCAGTATTAATCTTCATAATTCCAACAAGAGGGGGAAGCCATTTACCCACTCTCATGACTTTCATTTTTGCTCGCCTTCCCTTTCAGACACAAGCTGAAGCCAAAGACAACTCTTGAAGTCCCAATCTCTTTGCCTTCTTAGCATCCTCTTTCTCCAAGGGATACACCACCTCACACTTTGCTTCCACTGTCTCCCAAACCATACCCATAATTCTCTACCAAATCTGCTAAATAACCAACTTTTTACCTCGAAAGATTCGACAATTCTGCTCCAGCCAAATCTTCCATAGAAGGAAAGTAGGCCTCCCATACCACACATACTGTAAGAAAGATGTCATAGCAGGAGGTCTGCCCAGAGTATGCCAAAAATCCACCAGAGAGGAAGCATGAACACAAGGAACTCTCCAAACTTCCCACCACAAGTGCCACAGCCTCAAAGCAAAGGGGCAATGAAAAAACAAGTGAGCAGAATCCTCCTCCCTATCCTCACACAAAACACACATGGACGGTCCTTAAAATACCCTCTTCTGAATATTGTCCTAGGTCAAACACTTGTTCTAGGCCAAAGTCCAAATGAAGCAGTTACACTTGGGCCAAGAAAACTTGTTCCAAACTCTCTTCCACCATTGAACCTCAACCCCTTCCAGCTTGTGAGATAACAACACCTGATAACTAAAGGAAATAGTATAAACACCCTTAGGGTTGGGAGACCAAGATAAAACATCTCCATCCAGAAGGGAGCTACAACTCCTGCTAGAAAGGATGCTTCACAATTCTGTGCACTCCTCCATACCAACCACAGGCCACTGCTTAGGATTCTTCCACCTAGCCATCATTAACTAACCATGATAAGACACAAACTTAAAGTCTCTCACCTTGTCCCAACCAGCCTCGATGAATCTTTGACAAAGGGGAAATAGGTTAGGAAACTGAAAAACAATAGGAGGAAAACCATCCCAAGAATCTGACCAAAATTGAACCTCAAACCCACTTTTACAGATCCAAAATAAGCCATCCTTAATGAGAGTAGCCCTTTTCTTGAGCGTACCCCAAATCACCAATCATTTCCCCACTAAGGGATAGCATGGAATATCCATCTGAGGGATCCCTGAAAAATATTTATGAAGTAAAATCTTGGCCCAGGTCTGATCCTTCTCCACACACCACCTCTGATATAGTTTGGCAGCAAGCGCAACCCCAGATAAAGATGACTGCCTTAATCCAAGACTGCCATATTGCCTCGAGCTACATACAAGCTTTCATCTAACCAAGCTCCATTTCGATGACGATAAGTTACCTGCCCATAAAAATTATCTAGCTAAAGCATCAAGTTCCTAAAGAAAACCAACTCGGGCCACCTAGAGCATACATCTGTAAATGGGGAGAGCTTGAACCATAGATTTGATCAACTAAACACAACCAACAAAGGACAACCATCTATGGGTCCAATGGTTAACCTTTGTCAGAAACTTTTCCAGAATATTTTTCCATGATTCCCTAGGCATCCTTTTGACAGAAATAGGAATTCCAAGATAGATCAAAGGGAGGGACCCAATCTGAAACCTCAAGATATTGGCAATCCTCCTCTAAATCAGACCAGGAGTATTGAAGAAGAATATGAAGGATTTAACTTCATTAATCATTTGACCTGAGGCAGTTAGATAAAAATACAACACTGCACGGAAGTTTGTAGACTCCCTAATTGTAGCCATACCCATCAAAGCAGTATCATCCACAAACTACAAATGAGACTATGGGGGAATATTACCACCCCAATGCCATCCCTGAATGAGACCCATCTCCACATTCCTTCTCAACAATTGAACCAAACCTTCAATAAAGAGAAAAAACAAATACGGAGATAACGGATCACCTTGACGCAATCCCCAAGAGGCTCCAAAAAGCTCTAAGGGCTCACCATTAATTAAAATGGAGAAGGATACTGAAGTCGCACAACTCATGACCCACTGAATCCATTCATCCCAAAAACCAAAAGCATAAAGAATCTTCCAAAGGACCATCGAACTCTATCATATGCCTTTTCCATGTCCAATTTGATGAACATTGCCTTAGCAATGGAACTAGCCATAGAATGAATGGTCTCCGTAGCAATAACCACCCCATCTAAAATTTGTCTACCTACAAAAAAACTACTCTGCTCCTTGGAGATTAACAATCTAAGCCAATTTTTTAGCCTATCTGTAATTACTTTAGAGATAATTTTGTAAATCACATTACAAAGAGAGATGGGTCTAAATTGGCTTAACCTCTTTGCTCCATTAGATTTGGGGATGAGAGCCAGGAAGGTGGAATTCAAAGCCCATAACATCTGCTTATTCGTCTAAGATTCCTAGACAACATCCAATAAGTCCATCTTGATAATATCCCATAGTTCTTGGAAGAACTCCACCGGAAAGCCATCAGGGCCAGAAGCTTTCCCTTTCTTCATTTGGAACACCATTCTCTCAAGCTCTTATATCGAGATATCACCCATAAGACACTCATTCATCTCCATAGTAACCAAATAAGGGATACAAGATAAAACTTGAGCCTCCTCCTTAGAAACCCCCTGCGAATCCTCCCTAAATAAGGTAACAAAGGACTGCACAACTTCACATGAAATATCCTTGAAAGAGGATAGATGCTCACTAGTGTCATTTACCATAACAAAAATTAAATTCCCATGTTGCTTGGCTTTGACCAAATTGAAGAAGAAGGTCGTATTTTTATCTCCCTCCTAAAGCCATTCAATCCTTGCCTTACATTTCTAATAGATTTCCTCCCGCAATTCACACTCCTCCAAAACTTTCAATGCCCTGGCTTCCTCTTGAAGTAAATTATCAGTCACACCTTCCTCCCTGATCACTCTTCTAATGTTATCCAGCTCAGTCTTGGCAACAACCTTTGCATGGAAAATGTTCCCAAAGCACTACCGATTCCAATGCTTAAGCTGATATTTAACAAATTGGAGAAGCTTAGCAAAAGTATACATTGTCATACCATAAGCGGGTCTATCCTTTCTCCACCATTCAACCACATAGTCATGAAGAGAGGGTTCATGAAGCCACATAATTTGGAACTTAAAATGGGGTGACTAAGGCACATGAACTAAAGAAACAACAAGCTTGATAGGGAAATGGTCAGACCCCCTCCAATCCAAAATTTTTGAACTAGAAGACCATAA
Organism: Sequoia sempervirens; assembly: GCA_007258455.2. Classification (NCBI taxonomy): domain Eukaryota; kingdom Viridiplantae; phylum Streptophyta; class Pinopsida; order Cupressales; family Cupressaceae; genus Sequoia; species Sequoia sempervirens. The sequence goes on along the minus strand of VDFB02198916.1, from coordinate 22,266 downwards.
TCCACCAACCCAGAAATAGGAAACCAAGAATTGGCAAGTCTTTTGGAGATGTAATTATCCCCAATTCTTTGATTGTTCAAGGTGAATAGACCATTATTAGGCTTGACATGATCAACAAGATTCAAAGCAAAAATATTATCCTGAAGAAGCAGCGCAAAAGGCTCCAACCTTGCAATACCCTCCCCGCTTCTCAACCAACTCATAAATAGCATTAAAGTCCCCAGCCATAATCTATGGATGAAAAGGCACCATACTTCAAAAAAGTCTAATATGAGCCCAAAAAAGTTTCTTACCCTAAAACTCGATAGGCACATAGATATTAAAGAGGAGGATAGACTCCCCAATCTCAAAACAAGAAGTGATCATCGAGATAGAAGACTTGCTAGACATCCACTAGAGAGGGCAGATCCTCTGAGGATTCCAAAGGCAAGCCACTCCACCTACAGATCCTTGAGCACCAACACACTAACATTCACCACTGCCCCACAACTTAGGGGATAAACCAAGCATACATTCCACAGATAACTTAGTCTCCTACAAGAACAAAACATCAGGAGATTGACTTCTAACCAACTCACGAACAACCTTTTGTCTAGGGCCGCTGTTTAGGCCCCTTACATTCCATGAGAGAACAATCATTTCAAAGAGCTCGAGAAGTGTGAATCCAAAGTCTTAACCGACCCTGACTCCACTAAAGTTTCCCCAGCTAACTTAATTTTTTCCATATCCTTCTTCCTGCCAAGCTTTGAGGATTTCTCCCCCAACCCTTTTTTGATATCCTTTTGATGAAGACCCAAAGGAGAAGGAGAAGACCTGTTATTCCTCACTACATCTGCTCCTGTATGCAAAGCCACAATAGGACCATCTCCCCCATCCTTCTTCATTTCCATAGTAGGATCCGACTCCACCTGGACATCCATTTGAAGGTCGGTCACCATTTGCAAAGCTCCAGTAACTTGTGCCTCCTGAGTATCCCCAAACAGAGAACCCTCCTGCCCAGAGCACACAATACCTTGATCCAAATTCACCAAACCCGGGTTCACTTCTTGCTGACCCAGATCATCCAAAACCTCAAATCTGTTAAAAGAGTCTTCATCTTGCCTTTCCTTCAAGGTCCTCTTTTGGCCTCAGTTTCTGTTACGATTCTTCACAGGGGCGAAGCCATCAGAACCATCACCATCCCCAGGAATGGGGTTCTTTCCCTTATCCTCCCTAGGTGGGTTGCGGGGAGGCTGAGAAATTGGAGGCTCTACAGGCCTAGCCCTTGGACATCTTCGTTGTAAGTGACCATATTCATGGCATAGACGACATCGGAAAGGAAGAGTTTCATAGTCCAATGATTGTACCCAAGAGTAAGGACCCACAGACATATCCAAAGAATCTGGTAATGGTTTACTAAGATCAATTTCCACACAAATGTGAGCAAAAGTGATTACCTTTTTAAACTAAGTCTGCAGTGAGGAACCAACTGGCTTCCCAAGCATCAACCCCAACATATGCAAAACATCATCCCGCCAGCATTCCACAGGAAACCGTGGAAGCCGAACCCACACCGGAACACGAGTTGGAAGCTCCTCAACAGGGTTAAAACCAGCATGCCACGGTTTAAGAAACAGACCAACCTGATTATAGAAATAAGGGCCTCCTTCGAAGACCTTATTTCGATCCGCCATGCAATCAAAGGTAACCATGAAATAATTATTTTCCAGAAGCTTTATATCCATCTCACCCTCCAGCATCCAAGTCCGTCGAGCCCAGGACTCCAGAAATTGCATCGATATCCTCATACCCAAAAACTTACAGTAAAAAGAGTGCCTTGAATAATATTCAATATCCTCCGCAACCATTTCCAAAGGAATAAACAGTTTCGGCCTCTCCTTGCAACGTTCCAGGCAACCATTAATTTTCGTGATCCGAGCTCCACTAGACGAGCCCACTCCATCTAGCCCTGATTCCTGCACGAACAAATTATTATTGAAGACTTTCGAAGCGTGTTGAGGAGACTTCGCACCAAGCACTGAACGAAAGTCCATTAAAGGGTTAGCACCCGAGGTCTCCCTAGGAGACATAATACCTAACTTATATTGGGCATGCAAAGCCCCCAAGAAATAAAAATCTAAAACAAGGGTTTCAAAGCCCCACCCAAAGCTCTCCACGATCCACTCGCAAAAGAACAAGAGACACCGCTGAAAGGAGACCTCACACAAACTAGGTACCAAAGGCCCGCTCCACACCACACACCTGCAGCTCCCAACAACACCCCACTCACTGATCAACGCCAAGAAACTGCTCCACACATAGGTATAGAAAGATAGAAGCCACTGTAGTAGAAAAACACAACTCCTCTCCCCCAAACATAGGCACAGACCCCCCTCCCAACGCGACACCACAAAGACTTAGTGCACCACTATCAAATTTCTGATCAATGGCACGCGATATTAGATAAGGGAAAAATAAAAATATTTAGGGACAAGAGTTACAAATTATTAGAGGATACAAGAAAACATTATTTGTAAAGTATTCAAGTATTTAGAGTAATAAACTGAATATGTTTAGAGTTGATTTATTTTTAATTGTTTTAATTTTAATATATATATATATATATATATTAATTTAAAAAAAAATCTTCTAGATCTTGATTATATTTTTGATTAAGAATTAAAAAAAGGTTAGCAATCAATTTCATATTTGAAAGCTATGAGAAGGGAGGAAAATGACTAAAAAATGGCCATAGATCTTAATATAATTGAGGTGAAGATACCAAAAAGCAATCTCATAATCATAAGTAAAAAAATAAACCATAGCAAATATTTGATATTTATGATGGGGAGGAAAACAAAACTAGAGATTTTGACGAGATTGAAACACATTTTAATTTTTTGGAAGAATCAAAATTGAATGAAGATTAGAATGTAATTTGAATATTTTCAAAGTATAAGTGTGACCATTTGAAATTATGTGGTAGCACACTCAATCCATGTGGGAGGTCAAAAAGGGTTGTGACTTATGACTATTTCCCTTATGTTAAAGGACAATTCTTTTGATTTTTGAAGAAATTGATCTATTAGGAATACACTCTTTCAAAAGGTTTTGTGATTTATAAGAATATTATAATTCTAAGGATAATGCAATAATTTTTAATTACTTATGACATATAATATTAAAAAATAAACACTATACATCACTTAACAATCAAATAGATAGTAATCACAATCCTATGCTATATGTGTATATTAGGGGAAAAGGTTAGTGTGAAAAATTCTCTAAGATATTTCTTGTCAAAAAATGATTAAAATTTTCCTAACTTAGCTTTAATGAATTGATTTAAAATGATAGAAAAGGAACATAAAATGCATTAAAAAATGCCCTTGCATATATGTTGAATGAGCATAAAGAGGTGTACCATCAAGTTCTATATATCTTCTAGTATAACCTATAAAAATGATTAGTATAGCCTAACCTTCTTTGATACCATGTTAGAAATTAGGATCTTAAGATACTAATCATTATTAAAAAATATATAAAATAAATAAAATGAGAATCATACAATCATATATTTTATACTTTACACAAGATATACATGGGAAAAACCCTTTCAAGTAAAAAACCCCATAAAGCATAATTTTATTAAAACACTTACAATAATGGTCTATCTATTATAATATAGACCAAACTTAAGGAAAACTTCTCCATACTTCCACATGGCCAATAACACCTCATGTGCATAATAAAAAATTCACTATCAATATCTAAATTCTCTACCTCTCAAATGAGATAGAACCTCCTTAAATATAGGAGAAAGAGTGACATAATATCTTAAGGGGTATTAGTCACACCTATTAAAAAATAACCATTCATAAATAATTAATCATCTAATAGTTATTAGACTATAATCATTTCAAATGGAATATGCTTTATAAAGCATTTAATATATAAGTTTTAATAACCTTATATTAGAACATTATATAAATTTTATAAGGGTATGACCCCCTAATAACATTATGTTCTAACAAAAATCATTTATGGGATTTTTTTAAAGGTGTTTCTTTACATAAATCAAATGTGAGCCTTTACTCAAAGGTGTAACACCAAAATTAATTGAGAACCCAAAATCAAAAGCATCATGATTCATCAAATATGAATCAACACATTTAAATGCTTCACATCACATTAGATGCCTCACATTAGGTTTCAAAGGCATCAATTCATAGATGAATTCTTTTGATTGACTCACTAGACCTAGAATTTATTGCACTAAAATTAATGACTAAAGACAAAAGGAATAGATACATATTACATGAGGTTCTCTGGTTGGCCTCTAGTATTGTCACCCTCAGTCTACATGGTGAATCACACATGGAACACCAACTATCTTTGCAACAAATTTTTGCTCAAATATCTCAAAGGGGCTCTCAAATCTCTAAACTAGGAGTGTGTAAATGAATAAAAAATGACATCCCAAGGCCTATAAATAAATGTTTGAACCCTAAATTCCTCCCATCCCACCCAACACATCTTATTTCCATCTTACTCGACCTATCTTGATTAGTTTCCTTTCCAACCTAAGCCCAATTTTCATCTTGATCTCCATTGAACCTATCTCGTTTACCTATCATGAGTCCATCTTGAAAAATATTTTTTTCAAGCCAAACTCTTAAGGGGGAAACCTACCATCCAACCATCATCCCTTTATTTGGTAGGGCATAGTGGGGCATTATTATTACCAAATTTTCTCTATATCAACAATAGGTCTTTGAAGCAACACAATAGGGAACATTGTCTTAAAGAGAGAAAAAATCTAGATACCTAAAAATGTCCAACGTTTTCTTCTAACTCATTATTCCCCATCATCATAAATCATCACTCTTTTCATCACTATTAATTAAATATTTCTAATTATTTGAATAAATTAACTAATTTCTCTTTGATTATTTAATTAATTAAATCATTTTCCCTCATCCACTTTAATTAAAAAATTTCCAATTATTTGATTAAACTAACCCATTTCTCATTAATTATTTAATTAATTAAATCATTTTCCCTCACCCACTTTAATTAAATAATTTTTAAAATTAAATAAATTTCCAATTATTCCTCTTATCCACTTTAATTAAATAATTGTATCTATTTAATTAAATCTTGCACCATCCTCTTATCCATATAATTAAATAATTATTAATTATTTAATTAAAATAATGCATTCTTCTCATCCACATATTTAAATAATTTTTAATTATTTAATTAGCTAATTATTCCTCCAAAATTAAATAATTTTTTAAATTTATTTAGTTTGCACATTCCTCTAAAAATAGATAAAATATTCATTTTATTTATTTTCTCATTATATCCAATCTTATCTTATCTCATTTCACATCTCACACTATTTATCTCATGTCCTAAAACCCTATAAATTGAAAACATCCTTTGATCATTCAATCTCTCCTCAAATCAATAGTCAAACTATACTCATTTTTATCTCACTTTTGTAAAATAATGTTATGTTAAGTTTATGAGCAATCCACATACATACTTAAAAAGCATAATTTGATGCTTTGACAATGGAGTAAGTCTAGGCATTTTTAGGTGAGCTAAAGTATGCTAGATTAGTTTGATTTGATTTACGTTATCTTTGATTACTCTCATTTGAATTGTGCACACACTTAATTTGTAATAGGTCTATTCAATCATTATATTTAGGGTTTATTGATTTGACTTCCTATTTTGTAAATGAATTCCATTTGATTATTCTGATGATTTATTTCTATTCATAATATAAATAGCTTATCAACTAGCCACATTAGAAGGCCAATCTTTGAAGAGCCTATGAATATTGCTCACCTCAATAAGTTTCATGCCTAATCTAGGAAATATCAACATACCAAAAAGTTTAAAAATATTTAAAAATTAAAATACAAAAAAATAGTACAAAGAGAAATAATTCGTCAAATGGTGAAAACCACTTTGGTGGAACCTTGGGAAAGTACCATGGTGAAAAATTACATGCAATTAACATGAGTAGTGACCAATCCCCACCATCTATTAGGTCTTCACCATCCACCTTTACATCACATTCATCCATAATCCTACCCTTTTTGTCCCTATCTCTTATCGAATATTGGGTGAAAGTGAGTATGTATTGGTTGAGGAGTGCATATTTCCACATACCTTAGACAATTCAAGCAGGAATCCATATCATATAGTCTCATATATAACCCATAACATTGATCTTTATCCATTAAACTAAACATTACCCATCACATTGAGCTTTACCCAACTTTACCCATCATAGTGAGATTTCCCCAATGAATTGAGCTTTTACATTTATCCTATAATATGAGCTTCATCCTATCCATATAAACTTGAGCTTGGAAAAAAAATTAACACCTAAATACTTTTATAAACTAAACATTGGACATAGTACAACATTAATAACAACTCTTGAATAAAATATAAGGCCCACATAACTTTTCTCCACTATACTATTTTGTCCAAACAACCATTCCTTTCTAGGATGTATCCTTCCCACATTAGGAATAATCAAATCCTTTATCATTTATATATTTTTACAAGAGGCATGACGGTTGTGGGTGTTATTTTCTACTTGGTCTTTTGTTTTTATTTATCTTTTGACCCATACTATACCTCCTCATATCCACCTTGATCTTCCTATCAAGGTATGTCATGAATGGAATACATTGGGGCATGTCCTTTTTTTCTATGTATTATTTTTGAAGGTTATCCCTTCACATGGTTCACCAAAGCTAAAAATATTCTTATGTAAATAAGGGCCATCCTTATGATTATTGGTTGTCCTTTACATAACCTACCAAGGTTGCTATCAACCTTGTGTGTAGGTATTTCCTTATATATGATGTTTCTTCCTTCACATAGACCCACCAAGGAAATTCTATCCCCTCATGTATAATTGATGTTGGGTAAGCCTCTTTTTTGAGAATTAGTTCATCCAATGGATACTTCATCACCTTGATCTTTATACATTAGTGCATAACATCCATTACTATATTAAAAAATAGGATTTATCTCCACATACCAATTGAAATGTAGAAAAATGGATACCTTAAGTTTAATATCCAAAATCTAAGGTATATTCCATCATTCATAGGATTTCATTAAGATACAAATCCACAAGGCGATTAGATTGACTTCCAGCCTTAACTGGTGAGTCAATCAAACCTAGATTTGATCCTTTTGAGTCTTGTAAATGGATTAGAATTGAATTTCCCAAATAACCCTATCAAGACATGTGCCCTAGACTAAAAATGCAATATTTCAAAAGTTGGAAAATTATAACAAAATTTTTGAGACTAGATATGAACTTGGGAGGACACTATGCACTTGTGGTATAAATTTCAGCTAAATTTGTTGGGATTTTGGTGTTGATGGTGCCACTATCTTGATAGGATTTTTCTAAATTTGAAAATTTGGGTCTGAAGCTCTTTGTCTGCTCTTCGATCTCTATTTTGCAAATTTTCATTTTCATATTTGGACCTACAATAAAAACTTGCAAAGAGATGGTGGGGGTGGCTATATAGGAGCTTGCCTCAGTCAAGCCCCTATTTTAGTATCTCTACCTCCATATTAGCCAAAGGTCTAATAGAAAATAGTGTGCATGCCCTAACCTTAAGTGTGTTGAAGGTTGTTATGAACTAAAATGCATAAAAACCCTATTCAAGTGTATTAGATAAGGATTCCTATATGAAAATGACAAGACCCAACTAAGAGAGAAGTTAAAACACTCTTAGTAAATCTGAAACATAATGATACCTTGCTAGAGGCTGCAAATAAGATGAAGCTTGATGAAAATTCTAGGAAACAAGTCATTAGGTTGAAGGAAATGGCCAAGTGCATCTCCTAAACCTAGAATCCATCGTATTCTTCTATTGGAATCAACCTTCAATCATGGCATAATGGTTTAATAAAATTTCAAATGATATTGAAGACCTAAAAATATGGATGTACTTGATAGAATATAATGATCTCTTCTCCTTGTTACTTTCTTTTCTTTTTTCTCTTGATTTTCTCCTCTAGTTTCAAATGGTGAGAAGACTAGGTATTTATAGTCATTTCGCTAATTTCTTGAAAATTAGATCCCGATGCCCAATGACTGACTTCAAATATTTGAATTTTAAATAATTAAATGTCAGTACCAACATATTTGAATTATGAGCCAAAATATGGGGATAAAGGCACCCTAGATGGTAGTGTCCCAACCCTATTTTTGAAAACTTTAAAAGTCAAGGATAAAGCATTAATTGAGAGCATTTGTTTTATGCTTGCAAATTGTCAGAAAACATTAAAATTGGGCCATAGAATGCATAATTTTAGAAATTAGTGCCCAGTTAAAGGGTGTTTTGATGTAAGTAAGAATATTTCTACTCACAAACCACAATGCAATATATTTCTATTGCAACAAATAACAATCATTCCATACACAAACTCACACAATCATGAAGACCAACAGAGAGAAAAAATCATTAATTCAAAACTAAATCTTCTTTTATTCTCATAGAAAAAATTACAAAAATTTCTCAATCCATCAAGGATTCAAATCTTCTCAACAGGCTCTTCCTATAGCTTCCTTTTGCTACCCCAAAACTCTTCATACCTTTCCTCCAAAATCTCTGCATATTTCTCTTGAACTCCACACTGTCCTCTTCTTATTTTTGTCTCAGCTTCTAAAACCCATCACATTCTATCTACCCATGCTCCCTCATTTTTTTGAATCATTTAAAACCATTTCTATTTTTTTCCATCTTGTTCTTAGCTTTCCAGATCATTTTGAAATTCTTGATTTCATTACCATATGAGAAAGTTATAAAATATTTTACTTAGGACTAGGTCTCATACCATGACTCCCAAAGCATCTTTCTTTCTCTTTTTTACTCCCAAAAAAGAAAAACACAAAAAGAAGGTCTGGGTGCCCATTTTTCCAATCCCTATTATTTAGGAATCATGCTTTTGAGTGTTTTGAAAGCTCCATAAATCAATCCCAACACCTCATAATGATTTTCAAATGTTTTACAATAAAATGTTTTAAAATTGCTTTTTCTTGCTTTTTCACCCCACTAGACAACTTGTTAATGTGCAAAGGAGATTTTATTTGAAAAATTTAATTATTCAAAAATAAAATATTTTCCACCCCTCAACATGAAATTCAAACCAAATTAACTTATTCCAAAATTCAAAAATACTTCCACAAAATTAACCTCTTTTTAATTGACATGGGATTGCCAATTTGGCATGGATGCTCCTGCATCAGACACCCATAGTAGAAAAAAAATGTTTCATGATTTGCATTACAAAAAAATTAGACCTTATGTCTATCTTGGATCCACCTCATTTCCTTGTCCACTAAAATATTTCTATGCACCACTTTTTGCAAACTTACAACATTACCATGCTTCATCCTTCTACTACCCATCATGTAATTCAAAGCATCAAATCTATTGTCCCACCAATATACTTCATCAAAATAAGAAATATAAATTAAAATTATACCTTCTCCTTCATCAAAACAAATGCATTTTTTTCCCTGTTTGTTGTTCCACCTTTTCCACCTTCTTCCACTATGTCTCCTTCAAGAAATTCCTTCCTTTCCTCTTCTCCTCTTTCGTGGGTTTTATCCCATCACAAACTTACCACCTCCACCAAATCTCATTAGTGGCATCCTTTATATATTCTACATATAAATACACTACATCCACACACCAATCTGCAACTACATAATCCCTCTTTCTATCTTCTTGCACTAACTTTGTGCAAATTCACATAAACTATTTCATCACACAAAGTAGAAAAATTATAATATACATGTTCATTGATTTGATGCTTCATGTCCACCAACATGTATTCATTATACTCTTCCTCTATTGCTACAACTTCTACCTCATCATCATCTACTACAATTTCTCTATGTTCTTTATCCTATGTATCCATCTTCATCTCTTCAAGATTTAAATATCCTCTTAACCACCTATCTATTATTTCCATCTCCTTTTTCAATAGGAGAATCTCTTCATTTTTGTCAAGTTCTTAATCAAATTTTGGTCCTTTAGCACGCAAATATCCTTCATTATTAATATCTATTTTAGCCTTGTTGTGCTCTTCAACCTCTGCCACCATCTCATTCTTTTTCTCCTCTTTGTCTTCCAAAAGACATGTTTTTGTTGTTGCAATCTCACTATCTTCTTCATCCTTTATAGGGGTTACTCTCACTTCTTTTTCCTTCTCTTTGGTTGCAACACTCATTTTCTCTACTCTTCTTCACACTGTCATATTTCTTCATGCTATCCTTAAAGCATACTTCTGCAATATTCTCTCCCTCATGTTCACTTACATTTTTTCAAACACTTTCCATACACCCTCAATCTTCAACCTCTCAGGTATAGACTGTCTCACACTCGGTGATCTGTCTACACACAAATCACACACACATCACCACAAGGTCATGGTGCAAACTGCCTCACATCGGCGCTTGTTCCTGCACACTCAAGAACTACTGCTTTGATACCACTGATGAAAGGGAATACTACTACCTTGGTCTTCTTTTTTCTATTTTTTCTAATTATTATCTACCCCATATGATCTTCCTTCAACCTCCTCTTCACGACCTCTTCCTCTTTGTTTATTTTCAAACCTTTTATTTACTCTTTCTTCAACTTTCAAGGCAACTTGGTATGCATCTTCCATAGTTATAACTCTCAAAAATTCCATCTCCTCTTGGATACTCAAACTTAAACCATTGATATATCTTGCAACCTTCTCTTTAGTTGCTTCAACATGTCCCATTCTAATCAATATCATATGAAACTCCTCTGTATATTCTTTCACCATTTTTGTTCCTTGCTTCAACCCTTCCATTTTCTTAAGCAAATCCAACTCATAATCCACTGGGATAAATTGCCTTTTGATTTTCTCTACCATCCTGTCCCACCTTTTGATTTTCTCTTTCCCTTTTCTTCCTCTTTCCAATTGAATTTATCTCCACCAGATTGAAGCATGTCCCTTCAATCTTGTCTTGGAAAATATTACTCTATTTGGGTCTTCAACTTCTTCAAATTTGAAGTACTCCTCCATATCATTTATCCAATCTATTAGATATTCTAGATTCAAAATTCCATGAAAGGTAGGGACATAAATCTTAGGTATTTTTTGCATTTTTGATAAAACTCTCAACAATGGATCCCTTGCAACTGTTACAACTTCCTCTCTCTATTCAATTGTTTGGCTAGCATTCTCTAGAGCTTCTTTTTCTTCTTCATCACTCGCTAGTTCCCTACTTTGTGCAAACCATTGTCTTATTTCTTCTTGAAATGTTTCCACTTGCCTTCTCAAAGTTCTAAAATCACCATCATGGAAAAAAAATTCCATTCTTTCTCTTCCTCTACCTTTGCCATGATGGGCTCCTCTCCCATCTATTTTCTCCAATACCCACAAGCTCAATCCTAGTGCAAACTGCCTCTCTTTGGTGGTCTGTTCACACACTCAAGATCTTGAAGCTCTGATACCACTAATGTAAGTAAGAATACTGCTTCTCACAAATCACAATGCAATAAATTTCTATTGCAACAGATAACAATCATTCCATACACAAATTCATACAATCATGAAGACTAATAGAGAGAAAATCATTAATTCAAAACTAAACCTTCTTTCATTCTCATAGAAGCAATTACAAAATTTTCTCAATCCATCAAGGATCCAAATATGCTCAATAGAATCTTCCTATAGCTTCCTTTCGCTGCCCCAAAAATATTCATACCTTTCCTCCAAAATCTCTGCATGAACTTCTCTTGAACTCCATACTGTCCTCTTCTTTTTGTCTTGGCTTCTAAAACCCATCACATTTTATCTACCCATGCTCTTTCATTTTTCTGAATCATCTAAAAATGTTTTTGGGTTTTGTGTACCTCATTCTTAGCTTTCCAGATCCTTCTAAAATTCTTGATTTTTTTACCATATGAGAAGAGTTATGTCTATTTTACTAAGACTAGGTCTCACAGTCACGACCCCAGGCCATCTTCTTCTCTTTTTGACTCCCGAAAAAGCAAAACATAAAAAGTAGGGTTGAGCACCCACTTTCACAGTCCCTATTATTGAGGAATAATTATTTTGAGTGTTTCTAAGGCCCCATAAATCAATCCCAACACCTCATAATGATTTTCAAATGTTTTGCAATAAAATGTTTTAAATCTATTTTTTCTTGCTTTTTCACCCCACTAGATAACTTGTCAATGTGCAAAGGAGATTTCATTTGGAAAATTTAATTACTCAAAAATAAATCATTTTCCACCCAGCAACATGAAATTCAAACCAAATTAACTTATTCCAAAATTCAAAAATACTTCCACAAAATTAACCTCTTTTTGATTGACACAAGATTGCCAATTTTCCATGGATGCCTCTCCATCATGTTTGAAATGCATTAATACAAGGGTCACTCAAGTAGTTCCAAACTAAGCTTGAAATTATACTATCACCTAAAAGGTAGTAAAATTTATGATTCTACATTTAGCCCCTACTTTAGATATTATGATTTATTTGTGAATGAGAGAATGGAGCCCCCAGTGTAGTCATCTACAAAACCACAATGTTAGGAACCACATCCTCTAAAACTAACTTTTTTCTTGCTCAAAATAATATTATGCTTTCGAATAAACATGTCAAATTCTACGGAGAACCAAATTTGAGGGTATGTGCATTCCCCCTTGATTCTTCTTGCTTTATGGAGGTGGAATCAGGGTAGCAATCTAACCACATTTACTTTATAGGTTTTAATGATGAAAATACTCATGATAGGGTCGTGATACTACAAAACCATCTCTCAATAAATATTAGATGTAATCAGGGACACAACTATGAATCCAACATAATAGACAACATTAAAATCAAAGCTAACTAGCCCCCTTTATGATAATTTGAATGGAATGTGCTACTAGGAACTTTTACTATATGTTAGTGCAAAATCATCTTCTTGACCATCATTTTCACATTTACTATTTGGATATTTTGATAGAGATAACTTCATGTAGAGGAGTGAAGATGTCGATCCAATGACCATACGAGCCCCCTAGACTAGAGGTCCTACAAATAGAGATTATGGAAGATGCCATCACACCCACAGTGAGTTTCTTGTACCTTCTCCTTATGATTTATTTCCTTATTTTGCACTGTTTTAATGATTTTTTCAAATGTTGTGGCACCAATGTCCTTTTTGGGTGCCTACATCCAAAATGGGCTCCTATATCCAGAATGGTCACTAGTGTCCCACAATGGGCGCTAATGTCTCAAAATGGTGCGAATGTTCAAACTTAGATTCCTTTCATGCTTATAGTTTTCTAATTACCCATTTTGATGTATAACTGATGATTCTTTTTTCCTTGTTTATAGATCCCTCCATGAACACAACAAAGACTAGGACACTTGTTTTGAGTTCTCTGAGAGTAGGTCTTACAACTTCCACATGAAGATCAATAGTAGTTACACACTATTGGATTATATTGGGTGTATACCATGATGCTATATTGATGGTGCTTGTAGAGCAGTGGTATGTAGATACCTCTACCTTTCATCTTCCAAAGGGAGAGATGACCATTACTCTTGAGTATACACTAATTTTTTTGAGTACCAATGTGAGGGAGACATGTGTACCATGATGATGCTTGATATTCTTAGGCAATTGGGAGTGACCAGTTTTATTATATCGACTAACACATGGAGATTGATCCTAGGGGTTAGATTCAACTTAAGTGGCTTTTATATGCGATGATATACCATTGGTTTGATGCATTATGATTTTCACTGATCCACTTACTCTAGCAATCAATGGATGACACACACACCTAGATGAGGTCTTGGTTCATACTATACAAGCGATGTAGGAGGAGGAGATAATGTTTTCTTGGGGATGTAGTATGCTTGCACATGCTTCTGATGATCTAGGGTGAAATTTTTATCATGATTCCCACATCATTATTCTTTGTACACTCCTTTAGGTATGGGACTTTGAGAACATTAGTTGCATAAGGCTAGTTGGATACCCCATGGAAACAACATATACACATCCATGTGTATTTTCTTATGCACTTCAATGACCTTAGAAGTGCGAAGACCTATTACACTAGAGCATCATCTTTGATTAGTTAGTCAGTGATGGCATTGTTTGGAGACCATATAGGACTCTTTCATAGTGGTTAGGTCTAGCACAACATCTAGTCAAGATGTAGCAAGATAGATTGCTTGTTGGTCGACATGATTGTATTATTATGCCATTATACTTTGATCAAGTGATGTGATAGTTTGGTGAACTTCACATGGCACCTATCCCAAGGCCTACTTACCTGAGATCTGCATGTAGTGGTACTAGGCCACATGACATATGCCATCCCACCATCATAGATGCCGATTTGAGTGACTTAGAGGATGAGGAGTAAGATGCGCATCTGATAACCAATCAGGATGATGCAAACACTTCAATGGTACATGATAGATGGTGGAGGACTACACATCTCGAGTGTGTTTTCCCTATTGGTCATCTTATAGGTGATCCCAAACCATAGTATCGAGAAGATCACACAAATAGGGAGGAGGCTATCAATGAATATAGAAGTGATATTGGGGTGGGTGAGGATCAATGGCTAGTGGAGAGACATATTGAGGAGCACACAACAACTATATTTTCCTTGAGGAGAGACCTACATCTCATCCTCAAGTCTCATGAGCACATTTTGTGACTCTAGAGGGGAGAAAAGTTCGTGAACATGGAGAGAGTAGCCATGCAACTCCCTCCACACTACCACGCACCTAGAGGAGTCCCTATACGACACCCATGGTGTCCTATCGAGATACTGACTAGCGGATTGGTGATCTAGGTGATGATATATTATGGTATCTTTAGATTTTCTATATTATTTTTCTCATGCTTATATGCCTAGCTCTGATGTGTATTATGTTTTCTTTATTGCAATGATCACACGATATTGGCTTGGCTATTTCAACCAAGTGACTATAGATATGATTCCACCTATACCCCCATACTAGCCGACATAGGTTGAGCATAGGTCACCACTAAGCATGGGGTGCCATGTTGATCTATTCAATCCCCTATCCCGATGGATGACAACCCATGAGGATGCCCTGAGAACTATTTATGAAGTTATAGATGAGAATGATAGTCTTAGAATGAGATACGAGAGAATGGAGATTTCTTACAAGGAGCTTCAAGCCACTTGAGTTCCTCCCAAAAGTGAGACACAACATTCCTCCCTTATCTTCAGGTTATAAAGGCTCCAATTTTGTTGTCAGTTTTAATGTTCTTAGAGGGTTTCACATCCCTTTGTGATTTGTAAGAAACTTTTAGATTTTGGATAAGCTTTTATGATGTTTAAACCTTGTTATTGTAAGTATATTATTAGGTGATGAAGTGTTGAAGGAACCCCTTTCATCTCATGAATACATGGTCTACCCAAGAGAAGATTATATGAAAGATCATGGGGCATCACATGGATGGAAATTTACAAAACAACCTTACCAACTTTGACAGGTAATGTTATCACACCAAGAAGTTGTTTACCCACATTATCAAAACCATGGATGGACAAATTATCTGGTTGAATCTTGGTCTTATTTGCTCCAATTTTTTCCAAAATATTTACGCTACAGACATTAAGTCCCAAACCATTATCAATAAGGGTACATCTAATCCCAACCCTATTAATGATATCCATTATCATCAAAGCATCATTTTATTTTTATGTTTCCAAAGGAGGTAGCTCACTTTCATGAAAAATAATGTCCACATTGATTGAATTCATTCCTCAATTAAGGTTGCTATATTGGTTGGTTGCACACTAGGTGGGACCACAACTTTTTGTAAAGAACTTTGGATCATTCCATGATAAGTTGACGAGGTTTTAATTAGGTCCCACAATGAAATATTAGTAGGATTATTACAAAGTTTATCCACAAGATCATACTCCTTTCCACTATATTGAGGTAAATTAGGAGCAATAGGTAAAAAAATTTGTGGGAGTGGTATCGATGAGGGAATTTCTTGAGTTTGTCTTGGTTGCTTATTGTTTCTTGTGTTATATGTATGAGAAACTATATGGTAACTTGGTTTTTGTGACACATTATTACTAGCGATTTGTTTCATGAAGTTTAAGATAGCACATAGTGGTTTGGGTTTGTTTTGAACTTGAGCTTATTGTGTTGGTGGGTAAATGATAAGTTGAGGTGTGATTGCATTGATTGTCCTTTGTTGTGTGGGGATGTTGCAAGCCTTAGTGAATGAGCTTAGTGAGATGAAGTCCTCAAGGGATTCATCTAACATGTCAAAGTCATCACAACTAAAGGGATCAATAGGTACAAAATGTACTTGTAGAAAGACATATGACATGATCAAATGACTATGCTTTCTACAAGTTTAATCATTAAATTTCAAATTCAAACTATATCTCTTTTTAATGCAACCTAGGACTAAAAATAGACTTGCAGACCTATTACAAACACAAATATGGAAATTAGATCCCAAATTTGTAATCTGACAGTAGGTATGTTTTTTATCTCGAAATTTTAGATAGATTTGGTAGGACAGAGGTGCCTAGGGTGCCTATGTCCTAGTTAGGGCTTTTCCAAAATGTTAGTTTCAAAGGAAAAGGTTACAAGAAATGAGTGTGTGACAGTGTACAGAACCCGGTTTAGATTTGAATTTGTTTCTATTTTATGAGTTTCCAAATATTGCAATATAATGTAATAACCTACGGTTTTCAAGTTTTGCAAAAATAAAATGAAATCTATCCCAATTATGCAATGGTTCAAGAAATACCCACAATGCTAATTTCCAGTAGTAAAATACAACTTTTCACAAACTTTCAATGAGCTAAGAAAAGTAACACTTTATTTTTCAAATGTAATACTACTTTTTGTAATTGACAAACCTAAATAAAAAACCAGTCAACAAAAACATGCCAAGAGTGCAAAAAAAGAAATATGAGCCAAATTTGAATAAAAAATATCAGGACAAAGGTGCCTATGTCCTAGATAGGGCTTTCAAAAATTCAAAGTTTGGCTATATTTATTACTATTTAGGTTTCTTAGATTTGTGCACAAATAGGTCTACTAGTGAATATTTTTCTAGATTTTGTTAAATTTATGATTGTGAACTTGAAAATGCAAATATGCAACAATGCTAAAGATGCTTGAACAGTAAATTATAATTTTGAATTCAATCTTCAGATCTAATATGAACTAATTGATTGATTTACAAATGTAAAATTCTAAAAATGATGTTTTAATGTAAGTTTTACAGAAAAATGATGCAATTTTTCACTTTTTTGGCCTAGATGAAAAATGTAATTTGAATGCAATGAACAATTTCATAATTTTATGATCTTATGAATGCAAGTTGAATGTAAATATAATTTAAGATGACTAAAATAAACCCTATTATAATTTAGAATGCAAAATGATATATAATTTATGGATTTTTATAACTTTTTATTATGCAATAGGGATGCCTAAATTAAAAATATAAGACAATGCAATACTAACCCTAGATCTAAGAGGAATTATTGTAGATCTCAGAAGGTTTATGATGTTAGAATGTCAGGTTCACCAAATGTAGAAAAATGGATACCTTAAGTTTAATGTCTAAAACCTAAGGTATATTCCATCATTTCTAGGATTTCATTAGGATGCAAATCCACAAGGTGATTAAATTTAATTTCAACCCTAAATGGTAAGTTAATTAGACCTAGATCTTATCCTTTTGAGTCTCAAAAATGGATTAGAATTGAACTACCCCAAATAAACCTATCAAGCAATGTGCCCTAGACTAAAAATGCAATATTTCAAAAGCTAGAAAATTGTAACAAAAATTTGACACCAATCTTAACTTGGGAGGATACTATTCACCTGTGGTATAAATTTAGTTGAATTTTTTGAGACGTTGGTGTCAGGAGAACCACTATCCTAATAGGCTTTTTTTTAATCTAAAAATTTGGGTTTGAGGCTCTTTGTCTTCTCTCTAATCTCTGTTATGCAATTTTTTCATTTTTCATATTTGGACCTGTAATAAAAAACCTACAAAGAGATGGTGGGGGTGGCTATGTAGGAGCTTACCTTGGTCAAACCCCTATTTTGGTATTTCTACCTCCACAATAGCCAAAGATCTAATAGTAAATAATGTGTTTTCCCTAACCTTAAGTGTGTCTAAGGTTGTTATGGGCTAAAATGCATAAAAACCCTACTCAAGTGTATTAGAAAAGGATTCCTATATGAAAATGACAAGACCCAACTAAGAGAGAAGTCAAAACACTCTTAGTAAATCTAAAATAAAATGATACATTGCTTCAGGCTGCAAATAAGATGGATCTTGAAGATGAGAACATTGGGAAACAAGTCATTATATTGAAGGAAATGGCTAAATACATCTCTCAAACCTAGAATCCATCATGTTCTTCTATTGGCATCAACATTCAATCATGAAATAATGGTTGAATAAATCTACAAATAAGCTTGAAGACCTGTAAATATGGATGTACTTGAAATAATATAATGATCTCTTACTTCTCCTTGTTTCTTTCTTCCTTTTTTGTCTTGATTTTCTCCTCTAGTTTCAAATGGTGAGAAGACTAGGTATTTATAGACATTTATCTAATTTCCCAAAAATTAGATCCTGATGGCCAACTTCAAATATTTGGATTTTAAATAATAAAATGCCGACACTGACATATTTGAATTTGGAGACAAAATAGGGGAAATAGGTGCCCTAGGCACCAGTTTCACAACCCTATTTTTGGAAAATTTAAAAGTCAAGGACAAAGCATTAAATGAGAGCATTTGTTTTGTGCTTTCAAATTGCTAGAAAATATTAAAATTGGGCTATATAATGCATATTTTTTGAAATTAGGGCCTAGTTAAAGGGTGTTTAAAATGCATTAATGCAAGCGTCACTAAAGTAGGTCCAAACTAAGCGTGAAATTTTACTATCACCTAAAAGGGAGTACAATTTATGATGCTACACCAATATATAATAAAACTATTCACCCAAACCTTAATTATACGTCCCCACCTACCCATTTCACATTGATCTATCCCAATTCATCCCTTTATCCCAATCTAACAAAATTTACTCCTCACATACCAAAAATGTACTATAGAGGAAATAAAATTGTAAAACCCATATATACAAATTCCTTAATATTTTCACTTGAATCATCATTTACCAAGCCCACCCATATGCTATAATCATTACATTGATATTTTTACTCACTTTCCCCACTGTAAAAATGATATTTATGTCATTTTATTTGTGTATCAAGCCCATTTATACAATAATGCAATAATAAATTATTTGATATTTCATTTGATTTATACATCCTCATCCCCATCATACAAATTATATTTATGCAATAATCAATATCTAGTCCACCCATAAATCACCCCTACATCGCCCCACACCTAATGATAATTTTTTATCAAATTATTTTAGGTTGTACCCTCTTAGATACATTCCTCCTACTTATAATATACCATCTACCCATTTCCCAACCATTCCTCATTTATTTCTATCACTCATCATTTTCCTCACATTTTACCATGAAAACAAATAAATAGGCCACTTATTCCATCTATGCATCTAATAAATTCTTAAAATCTAACTATAAGTTTTGACATCACCATAAATTTTGGGAACAAAGGAAAAAAAAATTGATCCCAATATAAACACTGGAGAAACAAGGCTCCACATCCATCTTCCATATCTTGCATACATACAAGTTTATTAATATAATATCATATATGCATCATTATAATCATCTATCAAACACACATTACATATAAGTGCATATAATCCATAAACAATAACATGACATCAATCAAAAAATATATCATCACATCCACAATAAAACATATCATATAAACCATCAATAAATCATTATCAACTCATATATATCTTTGTTGAAAAATATATCATGGCATAATGTATCCAGTATACAAAATTACAAAGAAACTCTCAAGAGCTAGGAGTATATATCTAAAAATTATACAAAAATATATCAAAGGATATTTGTATCTAGCACCACCATTTAGACCTCTAGGATGATTAGATGGTTTTCCTATAGACATCAAAGCTATCCCTCCCAATCTTCTTGGCTATGTATATTTTCTAACTAATCTAGCTACAAAGGATGGTTCCCTCTGATATATAAGTATTTATTGATCATATAGGTAATTGGTAGTAGTCTAACTAATACAATTCCTTTGCTACCCACTTTAATAGTTACATCTTTGTAACCATGGTGCTAGTCTTTGTGTCCAAAGTAGTCACTAATCCTAATTCCTATTCACTTGAATTCATTGAAGATCCCACTAATCCTAGTATAACTAAATATCTAGTGAATCCCTCTTGGATCTCAAACGAACATCCATCCTTCCTTCCCCTACATATTCTCATGCCTCATCTCTCTCCTACCTCACTATATTAAGTTATATCTAGAGGTCGTCCCTCTTTTCTTGCTCCATATCCAACTCTCTCTACAATCTATCCCACCTTGATTGGAGGCTATCCCTATCCATTGTCCTCTAATTGTAAGCTACCCAAGCCTCACCCCTCTCCTACCAACATGCATCTAGCTTTAATAAAATAGTGCCTATCCATTTTCTACATAATTCCCCTCATCATCATCATGCTATCCATCATATATCTCCATCTCCTCTACCCCCTCCTCCTATTTCTTGTCCTTTCCCCTAGAGAGCATACTCCATCACCTCCAGACCCTTATGGAATTTCCAATCACCTCCCCTTCCTTTGATCTTCCCTCCCACAACCCCTCCAACACCCCCATACCCACCATCCCCATTTTTTTATCCCTCATTTGGCATTCCAATCTAAATATTCATTTCTTTCCCCACCACTTTATTAAATTTAGTCATGGGGTGCATCTACAACATTTAGCCTCTATACCCATGGCATAGGAGATACATATAAAAATATTACTCTAGGCTAAAAATAATCTATGGGAATCCACCATGAACCAACGTCTCATTTCACCCATACAAAATAACCTCCTTGGATGGCTTAACTTGATAAAAATTGAACATAGCACCTTGTGCAGTAAATAATACTCTATCACATCGACAGTCCACTTGAGAAATAAATGTTTCATCTATAAATACACCAACTAGTCATTATATCTTGTCCAAGAATCATATGCTCACCATGGCCTCCACTCCACCTAATCAATATCATGAATGAACCACCTTTAATAATCTAGGTCCCCCATTTGTGTCTACCTCACATAACCCTCATAATGATATATGTGAAACATAAAAAAAATAAGACATAACTTAATTATATTATTGCAAATGACATTATGAGTATTAATTTTAATAAGACTTAACTTAAGAAACTATTTTCAATCATAGCAACACATGTCTAATTAAAATATGGGTCAAACATATATATTCATTTCCAAATGTCAATTACAATATCCAAGTTGACTTGGCTCATAGGCCCTCAAAGTCAATACAATATACAATTTACATCAAGGGTTCATCATAATCCTCTAATAACTTGAATACATTCATGGTTTCCTTTTGACACTCACCTCCTTTGGTGGATGAGAACATGGCTAAAGCGCTTTACCACCCAACCACAAAGCTTATGCTTCCCAAAATTCTTCCTACTTGGAAGAATACCCAACTCTCTGCATGGAAAGTTAATGAGAGGAAGCTTCCAAATGCATGTGGGCTACATGGTTTATTTTGTAATAGTAGATGATATCCGGTTTGATGGATCGATGGATTGTTGTGTGATTGTATGATCAGTGGATGAATTCTATTCTGTGAAGACTGTAACGTGAATGTTTTGTATCAAGGTTGTTCATGGCGAATGCTGCTGAAAACTGACATCAGAAAGATAAGTCAGATCTTTGTATATAATCTTTATTACTGTAATACAAAGTGACTTCTCTTGGTGTGGTGGGTTTTTCTCCTGTAAGGGTTTTCCCACGTAAATCTGGTGTTCATATGTGTATGTTTAATTCTCTGTTTCTGTTATCTCTTTCAAGTGCATCTTAATTGGAATGTAATTGTAAAATTTAAAAGTGTCTCTGTGTTCTTCCCTGAGGTTTTGACGTTAGGAGAGTTGTTTCCACATCTAGCTTTCCTTACAAGTGGTATCGGAGCCTGGCCAGTTGTGTTATCCTTGGGTACGTTGGGTTTTTTGTGTCAATTTCTATTCAA
>VDFB02198914.1:0-12507 GCA_007258455.2 Sequoia sempervirens | reverse complement strand
TATATATATATATATACATGTTCTGCTAGTTCAACTTGGGTAAAGGTGTGCATAGGATCAAAGACAACAAGGAGGCCTTCTATGATGATTTATGGAATTTTTTACTCTCCTTAGTAAAAAATATAATTTTTTCATTATTTATTATTTCTTTAATGTTTCAAGTCATTTGGGATGATTATTGCAAAAAAAAAAACCATGAAAAAAAGGCTTTGTATGCAAGAATTATGAGCACTTAAAATTTTAAAACTTGAGGAACTTAAAATGATCATAATTAATTTTTTGTGCTCAATCTATCAAAATAATCTTATCCATGAGTTCTAAATCACCTTTCCAACGCTTGTCAAAAATAATTTTTTTGATCAATAACGCAAAAGTTATGCCCATTTTACTAAAGTGTGCTTTTTGGGCTTTTCAAAATGGATATCCATTTTGAAACGGATATTTTGTTTGCATAAATTGATGAAAATTAATTTCAAGAAACGGATATCCGTTTTGGTTTGGTATTACCATACCAAAACAGATATTGTACCCAACCCATACAAAAAGTCAAAGGTGATTTTGGTGAAGTAAAAACACGTTTTTTCCCCATTGCCACTTTTTGGACCCCCATGATCTTGCACATGACCATGCAGTTTACCACCAAAAATAATATATGACCTATAGCGAATTTTTAATATTATAACTCCAGATGGCTATGCTACCATGATATTTAAAATTGCTTTCATTTATGTCTTGTTATTTATAATTTTAAAGTGTGGATCTCTATCAAATTTAGTATTTATAATTTATTATTAAAGGCTTGTTTCCAAAACTAGTTTTAGTTAATTTGATTATTTGTTTATAATCTAGAATTTTTTTCACTAGAATAATTATTTCAATACTTCCATATCTTTGTACTAGTTGTTATATTGACTTGTGTGACTTGCCACTAGAAAACATTTTCTATAATAATTAGTCTTTAACCCCTTTCACCTTATGCTCTTACCTTGACCACATTGGAATCTTGGTGATCAAAAGGTGTTAAGGTTGATGTATTAAATCCACTGTGAAATTATAAAATAAAATAAAAAATCAATTTAGGACATTATATTTTTACACAAACTTAACCTATGCTCATTTGTTTGTTTTGGTTTTTCTTGTGTGGTAAGTTTTGGTGGAAAAACACAATTATACTTGCATGGAAAAACTATATTCCATTCCACAAGGTATTTTTTCCTTAACACAATATATTCTATTATGTATCATATTTTGTGCAACCTCGTGGTCTCGTGTGCAACACTTAGTGCAAACTCATACTTTGTGCTTGTGATTTTCTCTACATAAGTTTTACATAAGAGCTATTAGGGAGTGGATTGAATTAATTCCTACACATCCCTTGTATTAGATTTCCTTATCAATGCACATCCAATGTAAGAATGGTGTGTGATAGTATTATATGTAGTGCTTCCAATCTCTTTTTGTGCTTGGGAACTTATTTATATCTCATCTCAAGACTATTCTAAGGGTGATTAGTTTTTAAACTCTAATAAATTTATTTTTGGATGGATCTTATAAGTAAATAATGTGTCAATTGCAATGAAAATGTCTATATATAAGGGTTGAGTAGCATAGACTGTCAAGTTTCACATTTCAATGACTCATATGTGTTTATTTTAAATTCACAATTGAATATGTTTATTTCTTTCAACCTCCATTGGTCTTTCTTGTTTACCTTCTATTTGTGTTTTATACGTGCCCATTCATTAGTTGTTCATTTGATCCACATTTAACGATTACACCAGTTTGGTTAATGATACTCACACAACTCACAATAGGTTTGAGATATTTCTATTAGAATTAATTTTAATTATCTAATTTATATGAATCCTTAATGTGAATCAAACATAATCATAAAACAGGATAAGGCAATCTTGCATGAACCAAGGCTAAAGTTTTGATAATTTCAAGTTCTATCTTATTTTTATCATTCCCACTAATGTCCTAACCATTGACAAATAATTAATTAGTAGCATCTACACCATACAATAATATAAAAATGCAGAACATAAAATTATTTAGTTAAGCATGATTAATGCTTAAATATATTGTGTGTCATTCAAATGATTATTCTAATCAATCTTCATTAATGAATAATAATTATAGTAACAAATTGATTCCCTTATCTCAATTACATGGGGATGAGATTAATTAGTCTAATTATTAAATCAATCATTCAGATTCATGACATATTTGTGGTATAACATTAGGTTATGTGTAACTTGTATATATAAACATGTACCTTGCACTTATATTTATTAGTATTGGTGTTTAATCGGTTGACTTACCCTTATCAACATTCTTCTTTTAGCATCTTTTGGTACCAAAAAAGGAATGACTCAATATACAAGTTATAGGCCAAATTTTCTTTTGTATTTAAACTTTTGCTAGAGTTGAGTGGTCATTATTTTACCAAGGTAGTTTATTTTTCTCACAAAGAGCCCACATAGATCAAATCGTGTCAAATCCATTGACTTTACACTATAAGGGATGATGCTCAATTCAAGTTATAGGAAAATTTGATAGACTAAATACCCCTTAGTAATTATCGCAAAAAATTAAACTCTCTAATATAATGCTACAAAAATCCTCTATACAATTTTCATAAATAGTTGGAATATTTTTGTAGATTTTGGATATGCTATTTATCCCACACTAAAAATTGGATTCATTAATGTGGCTCCATGTGAACATAAAAAAATTATAGTATAACTACTAGGTTCGTGTCCTCAACTTGTCTAAATAGTGCTAGTGCTATATATATATATATATATGAATATTTTTTGAAACATGAATTTTAGGTTCAACAACCCTACCTAATAAGACTTTATCCTTATATTTTTAAAATACACCATCCATAAAGATTTTGGTAAAATATAATTTAATAACATTATATCTACTACAAAATTTAAACTTAATACCTATCACTAAACAATCAAATAAAAAAAATTATATTATACATCTATATATAAAATTAAAAAAAATTAATATTATATAAAATTCTATAATAAAATAGTGTTATAATAACTATTCTAGTAAATTAAAAATATTATAAAATTAATAACCATAAATTAAGTACAACAACAAAAACAAATTCAATACAAAACCCTTTAATATATATTTGTGAAATTCAAAACGAAAACAAAGAAATAATTATTTAAAAAATATATATTTTAAGACCAAGTTAAAACATTGAAATAAATCTTTTTAAAAATGAAAACATAAAATCATGCCAAAAATCAAACCAATAAAATAAAAGAAATTTATCATTTTAATAGATGGCACAATAGTAACAAGGGAAATGGAACTATTTTGCTCTCCCAAAGTACTTTCATGGTAAAGTATGACATGACTAAAGTGTTTTTGACTTAAAAATCTAAATATCCATGGGGATCCCAATACAAGGTAAAAATTTTGTGGAAAAATAAGAAAACGCTCAAATAATGGAGTCCAAAAGTTGAGATATTCTATTCAAACAAAGACTACTTTTCTTTTCTCAATGTCCTAATCTAAAATTAAAGCACACCCATCAATTTATTTGGCCTTGTCAAGAATCAACATGATACCTAACCAAGTCTTTAATAGGGCCTGAGTTTGTTCCGAATGGAGATTTAATTGTATAGTTTTTTTTAAGTCTTTATTATTAATTATAAATAATATTATTCATATTTATAAAAAAATAGAAAAATTACATTCTTAATGTATAAATGGGGTTTAAGTTTGGAGTAAAATAAAACTAGCACTTGCATCTAAAAGAGGTTCAAGGATTACATCGATAGAAAACTATATGCATGTTAATATGTTAGAGAGTACGTGCTTGTGCATGTGCTGCAAATTCTATTTTTATGTGATTAGATTAAACAATTAATAATAAATGCTAAATAAAGAATGAAATAAACTTAGATAAATATAGATTTTTTTCCTAAAAAATATTAAGTAATAAATGCAAATGAAGAAAGAAAGTTGTCATCAAATTAACGAAAAAACATTGCAAATAGAAATAGAATGCTCCGATCTAGTTGAAAAATCAATATTTATCTAACTTTTACATAATAAGTGAGATTTTGGAAGCTTTTACCATTAAATGACAGTTGCTTAACTATTAAACAAATTACAATTCCTTAGAAACTCCCTAAAAGGATTTTACCAATCTACCTTCTCTTTGTTTTTAATTTTCATATTATCACTAACAAAATTAAAAAAATCACAATCATTTTCTTTAATATAGTGTGGACTATTTAAATAAATGATAGCTCTCTTTTTTATAAGGTTTGTTTGCCTTCAACGTAAACTAACCCTTTTGTGAATATTAGATGGAATCTTTCAAAAGAAAAAGAAAAACAATTTATAGAGGATAAATATATCTGAAATTGGAAATGTTAATTTTTATATTTTTTTTCTAATAAATTAGAATTACAGATGATATTCCAATTTAACAAAGACCCATTATGCTTTGACTCCCTTAATTCGTGTCTTCTATAAATTATCTTTAACATTCATTTATTGATTAGTATTTCTTAAAAAATTATGAATCCACGCCTAATTATATATGTTAGTTGAATTGCATTTATTTTTCAAAAAATATATATATTTTTTTGATATGCAAGTTTGATTTATATATTAGATAAAAAAGAGTACAACCGTCTGCAAATGCAAGAAAAGCTTCCGCCATTAATTACTAGCAAACCCAACCCTAGCACCAATACCAGAAAACCACCCCGAAGACGGCCAAAACGAGACCCAGCCAACCAAAAACAGGAGACCCCTCCATCCAGAAACCACCACCCCTCCATCAAAGCCAACTACCAACCCAAAAGGCCAGAAAGGTTCGGCCCCGACCATGAACAGACAAGTCCCAAGCACCAAAAATTCACAAAATGGCCATTAAGAGACCAAAATTATAAACCCTGAGACTATAAGATGCCATTGGACCATAGAGATAAAACTCTAAAAACTACCAGAACCAACATCTACATAAAGGCATTCACAAAAAGTTATTTAAAACATCAAAATCTTCAAAGACTTTTACACATTCGACACCACCCATGACCATTAGGCCGAAGAATTTCTTCAGGAATTCGATGGCCACCGCCGCCACCATCCTATGTCTGCTCAACGCCGGACCGCTCAAGTCAAGAAGGAACGGGAAAAGCTTTATGGCCTCATCCGAACCTTGAACAGCTGCAAAGTCACTCGGCCTTGGAACACCTCTGCCCTCCACAACAAAACTCAACACCTCATTTACCCCTCCCACCAAATCCTTGCGAAACATCTTAGCCAACAACAGTTTGGCCTTAGCCTTAGACTCATCGTTGTCCAGAAGAGATGCCAAAAACTGGGAAGAGATGTGAAAATTGTCCCTGTCGAACTCCTTGTTAGCCAAATGACTAGCTCCCAGGATCATTTTTGTCGCCACCAAGACTAACGGGTCCTTGTTTGTGAGAATCCGCTTCAATCGTTGGTATTTTACTTCTCTAAAGGAGGCTTGTCTAGTCGAAGATTTCAGAGAGATTGGCGTGTCTGCCCCAAACTTCGCCACGCCATCCACGAAGACTTCGATGACAAAGCGAGAATGCTTTGCCATGAACGCCACTGCCAGAACAAATAGAGTCCACTGCTAGAGTCTGCCACTAAAATCGCCACTAACCGATATAAACAACACAAATGAATGGAATTAAGGAGATAAATTGCCCACTTAAACTTTACAGTTCAATTACTGCCATGTACTAGCCCGCCGCCATCCTTGCTAATGACTTCCCTCCACACGTGCCGCATTTAATCTACATTAAACGACCTCCAGGGAATGATGCCTACAACATCCTCGAGCTCTGGGAAGAGAATTGTCACCTCCATCACATGACCAACCTCCTAGTCACACTCTTTTGTGTCCCCCTTAGCCCTTTCCTTTCCGCCACCTCAACTCCCAGCTGGCTCTCCTAGCATGTCAGTGTGGAGATGAGAAAAAGAAAGGAGGGAGGGGGAGTCCACCCAACCTCCCACTATTTTTCAAAAAATATTATTATTTCATAATGAAATAAACAATAAATTCTACTTATAATTTTTTAAAATGAAATGTGTGGCTAAATCCAAATATATATATATATATCCCAATAATATTCAATAATATTCAAAATAAAGAATTTAAGTCTTCATTCCATGCAAAGCTTTGGTCCACATTCAATACCCCACTGAAACAAATCATCATATTTTTTTATTGGAAAAAGATGATTCATTAAATTGAAAAAATAAAGGGTACAGAAAAGCTAAAGAATTACAATGGAGCTGTCAACTGAAGCTGGAAAAAACAAATTGTCAAAGAGAAAGTAACATAAATCCTCCATAATATACTGTTGACTAGCATCCAACTTATTTAATGGGCTGCTCCAATCCTCCAATAAAATGAAAATCTGAAACTTCTTCTTTTGTTGGTTTTCTTCAAACATGTGATGACATAATATCCTTATGCTTGATGTGATGACATTTAAGCTCTTCCATAATTCATCCATTCAATTTTTGTTAACAGAGTAAAGTTAGAAGGATATATTCCAACACAATTGAAGCAAGAAAGATGTTTATCCCTTAATTCCAACTATGGTAAGAATTAAACTATCATTTTATTTCAGTTCCAGTAAGTAAAATTATTTTCTTACTTAATGTAGCACCGTTTCGAGAAATAGATAGTTGCTTAGAAGACACTGTATATCGTTTTACTTGTGCATTTATCTATAATTGCATGCAAAAATCCCCTACTAATAGGTATAAATTATTATATCCAAAATAATCCAAGTTATTTGACCTCAGGGAAACATATTTGTTGTGTAGTGGAGATGATGTTAAAGGCACATTTGATACCATGCATGACATGCTTTCTACCTGCAATAATAAAGAATATTATTACTCCTAATATAGTAAATATTTGCAGTGTTATTCCTAATATGTGAAATGTCAAGACAAACTAAGAAAAATGGTATGCATATTCAATTTTATTCATATCACAAAGTTTACAAGTATATTGCTATAAGATAGTAAAGGTTTTGTTCAATTGCAAGTTTTATAATTTAGTTAGCTGACATTAGTCTTAACTTTCACAATGCTCACTTTTTTTATACACCAGCAATATTTGAGAAATAATTGTGTTATACCAACACAGAATTAATTATTTTTCTATAATTCCATTGACTTTTCTTGGTTATAATATCATTATAATTCTAGGTGATTAGTTTTACATTAAACTTTGTAGATATTAAGGTTACAAGATTATCATAGTACATAATTTAAATATCTTCTCTTATATGAATATCTTATTATCAAAGAAAAGCTTAGAATCTCTTACCCAACCCCTCTTAACCTAAGTACTGAAGAGAAACTATTTCTTTTTCCCAGTCCCAAATTTTGCAATGTCACATTTATTTTCAATGGCATGGTAATCTTTACACTCTGCTCACCCTTTTCTTTGAAATTGTATTTTCAGTTTGATTTATAATGGAAAACAATCTCCAAGTAATTTAAAAGAGTCTTGATCATATGCCTAAGGAATAATAGCCCGAGTGATATTTGGATCTGTTATCCAACGCCATTCCCAAAAGGTTGATGTGTAATGCTACCTCATCAAGAAGTCATCCATCAATGTGCATACTCGGTTTTCTCAAAACAGAACATAAAAACTTTAATAGTCTTGATCCAAAGGAGATCACAGTCAGACTTCCTGTGTTAGATGTGCAACAATCACAAACTGGGTTGAGTCATATCTTGTCCATATGCATGTAGAATATTCCTTACAATGACATCACAACATCACCCTCAAACTGCATTTGGAAGGCTAATAAAAATAGGCTATGGTAATTATTGAAAACCTATAGACAAAGTGCATGACTGCTTAAGATCAATCAATTGGCCTTACAATCCACCTGCAAGAGTTATTTAAGCACCAGAAGATACCTTACAATAGCATCACAACATCAAATCCATTGCACATTTGGAAGGCTGATTAATACAGGCTAAGGTGATTACCCAAAATTTGTAGACAAAGTTCATGACTAGTTGAGATCAACTTGATTGCAAGATATATGGAGGAAGTAGAGAGGAGCAGAGGAAAATAGGAATTTCTTTGCTCTGAACAATGCTGGAATTGTTCATGACCAATCTTCATTAGCAATCACGCTTCCTTCTTTTCTCCTCTCTGGAATTGATGTGACTGGTGTTTCCACATTTTAGGTGTTATATCTTGTTTGACTTACAAGATGCGCAATTTTTGTAGTGAAGAGAATTTTCTTTGTTCCTTCTCTAGGGTAAGAGTTTTAGGTTTGACTGAAGATTCTTGATTAAATTTGTTATCTTGAATAGAATCTTTGGTCTGGATTTCAACTCTTATATGCTGCAATTTTTTGTATTAGATGTTTCTCTGAGCTAGATATAAGTCTTTAAGCCCTATGTCGACAAGTTTTTAGTTGTAAGTTCTAATCTCATGATCTGGGGCGATATATACATACACCTTGCATGCCTTACTCTTACGCATATTGGTATTGTGAGATTTAGTTTTGAGTTTTAATCTCAGGATGTTTATTTAAATGCAATTTGCATGCTTTATTCCTGCTAATACAATACAAAGTCTAGTCGGACAAGTATTTAGTTCTGAGTTTTAATCTCAGGGTGTAGTGTTTTTCACATATGCTGGGATATTCATGTTGTGAGGGCTGAATGGCATGGGTTGCTTGTAGGGGAACCTCTAACCTTTAAGTTGTACTTATTGTTTCATCAATATAGCATGGCATGGTTGGTTTCTACTCTGTGTTAGGCCAATCATCAAGTTTAGTACTTAGGATTTTGAGGAATACTTTTGGATTCATATCAACTTTAAAGCTTGGACCTTTGATTTGTTCAATGGAGATAGGATTTAGATGAGGTATCAAAGGATACTTCTGGGCAAAAAGTCTATAGTTTGTACCAAATCCTTTTGGAAAAGGTGTATCATTCTTACCATTTATGATTTTGATCACCTTTTTCGCATCTATATCAACCAGAGCGATGAGACCCTCAATTGGCCTCATGTAGAAGTTTGTAGTTCCCACCATTGAGTAACACTGAATTTTCACCAGTCTCATAGGCCTTCTTCCACCAAACCAAACCAACCTGAAGAAAGAGGCAAGCATATAAGGTCACTGATCATATTGACCCCTCTCTTTGTTATGATTTCTACAAATTTCTTGTCTTTCAGAAGCACACCAATGATTGGTTTCCAGTCCTCCATTGTCACAGTAGGATACCCACTTTTATGATTGACTTCATTAGCTACAATCTCGCCTAATTCTATGTTTATAATAAGTTTTCCATTTGTAATCGCAACATCTGGAACAAAAACACTGGTAGATATTATGGATGTCCTGTTCCAAAACTCCCATGCTGATGGCAAAGGTGAAATAAGGCTGTATACCTGCCAATTGAATTGCCCGAAAGAATTTCAACAAATCTAATTTGTGCATGCCTTGCCAGTCTATCTGCTTGTCCATGTTTCAACATTTTGCAGACATATTTACTAGAGCATTTCTAGTTATAACATTTGACATAAATCCAGGAACCAACCCTCAATTCTGACCTGAAAGTTGAGGTATTTGGCTATCCATCAAATTGAAAAATCCAATGCTCGTATAGAATTTAAGTGTTCATTCCATGCAAAGCTTTGGTCCACATTCAATACCCCACTGAAACAAATCATCATATTTTTTTATTGGAAAAAGATGATTCATTAAATTGAAAAAATAAAGGGTACAAAAAAACTCAAGAATTACAATGGAGCTATCAACTGAAGCTGGACATAACAGATAATTGTCAAAGAGAAAGTAACAAAAATACTCCATAATATACTGTTGACCAACATCCAACTTATTTAATGGGCTGCTCCAATCCTCCAATAAAATGAAAATTTGAAACTTCTTCTGCTGGTTTTCTTCAAACATGTGATGACATAATATCCTTATGCTTGATGTGATGACATTTAAGCTCTTCCATAATTCATCTATTCAATTTTTGTTAACAGAGTAAAGTTAGAAGGATATATTCCAACACAATTGAAGCAAGAAAGATGTTTATCCCTTAATTCCAACTATGGTAAGAATTAAACTATCATTTTATTTCAGATCCAGTAAGTAAATTTATTTTCTTACTTAAAGCAGCACTGTTTCGAGAAATAGATAGTTGCTTAGAAGACACTGTATATCATTTTACTTGTGCATTTATCTATAATTGCATGCAGAAATCCCCTACTAATAGGTATAAATTATTATGACATCCAAAATAATCCAAGTTACTTGAGCTCAGGGAAGCATATTTGTTGTGTACTGGAGATGATGTTAAAGGCACATTTGATACCATGCATGACATGCTTTCTACCTACAATAATAAAGAATATTCTTACTCCTAATATAGTAAATATTTGCAGTGTTATTCCTAATATGTGAAATGTCAGGACAGACTAAGAAAAATGGTGTGCATATTCAATTTTATTCATATCACAAAGTTTACAAGTATATTGCTACAAGACAGTAAAGGTTTTGTTCAATTGCGAGTTTTATAATTTAGTTAGCTGACATTAGTCTTAACTTTCACAATGCTCACTTTTTTTTTTACACCAACAATATTTGAGAAATAATTGTATTATACCAACTCAGGATTAATTATTTTTCTATAACTCCATTGACTTTTCTTGGTTATAATATCATTATAATTCTAGGTGATTAGTTTTACATTAAACTTTGTAGATATTAAGGTTACAAGATTATCAGAGTACATAATTTAAATATCTTCTCTTATATGAATATCTTAGTATTAGAGCAAAGCTTAGAATCTCTTGACCAACCTGTAAGAACACTT
Source organism: Sequoia sempervirens (assembly GCA_007258455.2). Lineage (NCBI taxonomy): Eukaryota > Viridiplantae > Streptophyta > Pinopsida > Cupressales > Cupressaceae > Sequoia > Sequoia sempervirens. Next base: position 1,605 of record VDFB02198914.1, on the reverse strand, counting down.
CGTGCCCTTATTTCTAATGCTGATTGTTTGTTTTGTGTGTTTGATGTTTTATGAGGGTTTTTTGCTTTTTTTGAAATATTTGCAAAGAAATAAAATGCACAACATAAAGAAATACAAACAACTATGATAATAGTTCCTCCAAAATATGTTTTATTACTCAATATTCAAGAGAAAAAATTATTACAAGCATACCTGAATTAATTAGAAGACATGCAGCTGTTGTTCATTAATTTTAGCCAAAAAAGCAACTCATAGAATGGCTCGAAACTTCCTCATTAGGCTGCCTTTTTTTATCATGAAAGGTATCGTTGGCTTCTTTAGGTCTGGGCGCCCCTTTGCATAATTTTTATTGATTTTTTTGAAGCCTCTAAGATAAAAATCACCCCTCCTGAATAAGGCCGACCCCTGCTGCAAAAAGATGGCTGATAATACACAAAGTCATACCTCCTTTAATTCTGATTTATTTTGGCAACTGAGAAATCTGCAATCGCCTACCGGGTAAGTGCACCAAGATGGTTCCCAAAAAAGGGGCTTAAGTGGCCACTTTTTTTCTGAAATCAGGAAATACTGACCTTGGATGTGAAATTGAGGATAGCTACACTCAAAAATTTTAGATGGAACAAAAACAAGGACCGCAGTGCTCCGAGTCTACTTTCTAAACTACTAATTTATTTTGAAAATGGTTGAGATTAAGGGTTCAAAAGAGGGACACACACAAATTGTTGTTGTTTTTGTCAGAAAAACATAACATAGCAACTCTTGTGTGACCCGAGCACGGTAGACTTTTTTGTAGTATTTTTAAAATCGCTCCAGTCAGAAGTTAGATAACAGTATGTAGTAAGGACTGGATTTTTTCTGATAATTTTTTAATGAATATTTGATTTTTTATTAATTTTCTAAGTGGGCACTTCCTAAAAAGCAGAATTTTGGCCGTGCTCCCCCTAAATTTTTTTGAAAGTAATAGATTTTTATTTTTTTATTTTTTTTAAATTTGTGGAATGGAGTCTAGTTTCTAAAAATGTAATTTATTTCAAATTTCGATGAACGGTTAATTTATAGCGAAAAAAATACCAAACACTGCTTTTTGAAGAAAAACGGACATACAAACAAAAGAAATTATGGATGAAAGGCTTAACATTGTTAGAAAGTGAAAAAAATTACATCGTTGGAAAGCTAATAAAGAACCTAACATTACCCATGTGTTCGATTTTCTTGATATTGAACCAGATGCAATCTTGATGGTGACCGAACCCGATTATGTGAAAATTTGTTGAATTTGGAAAAACACGTCTCTGGTCTTTGGGAATGCCCTCCAAGCCTTTGGGTTGGTATTCCAAGGTAAATACCAAAGCTAAGGCTCAGGGATTCCCAATGCAAAATATAACGCGTATCGCGTTATAACGCGCTCGCGTTATATTTTGCTTTTGACATTTTCCCTCTTCAAGGAGCATTGCTAGCAACAAATAACATGCTCGCTTATGTTCCGTTATGTCTTCCTTTAGTTAAATGCCACATTATTGAATGTTTATTGATATGTTTGTATGTTTGTATGTATATGTATACTGGTGTGTCATGTATGTATGCTTATGGGAGAGAGGGTGGGAG
>VDFB02198913.1:0-10564 GCA_007258455.2 Sequoia sempervirens | reverse complement strand
CATCTTCCATCAAGGTATGGTGGACTTTCTCAAGCATTTGCCTTTCTCACTTAGCCAAAATTCGCATTTCTCCCCTCTAAAACATTAAAATACTTAGCCAAAATTTCAATTTTCTCCCTTCTAGGCCTCCATACTTAGGCAAATTTCGGATTTTTACTTCATGAACGACTTAGCAATTCTGTCTTTTTCATGCCCAGCTACTCTCAAAGGTCTTGCTAAGGTACGGAAATGTTGTCATTGATGTCAAAGGCGTTGAACAAAATTGTGCATTGAACAAATTTGTTGAGCAAATTGTCATTGATATCAAGAAAATAAAGAGATCCATTTATGAAAAAGAAAGGTCTATTTGTACAATGAAATCAATGATTCTCTAAATAAGTATGATGAAACGACTAAACCAAATCATGTTCTCCTTTGCCGTAAGGATGTAAGTGTCAGGTGAACATGCGTTGCTGGTATCTTTGTAATTTGGAAGCATCAAGAGAGATATTGAGAGTAACGCTAATTGCACATGTTGTTGTACTCTCGGGTCAAAGAATGTAATAAGTCGATAACCTTACTAGCAGGCAGCTTAGTGTCAACGAGTGTTATGGTTGGATGATTGAAGGATTTATTCTCATTGTTGTTTCCTATCGGGTGCTCCTCAAAAGCTAGACATATCTTTGAAGTGTTGTGGTAATAATCGTGGCAGATAAAAATAATTCCTTGTTATCAGGCTTTCATGAATTATTAAGGAGTTATCAAAGGGTCGTTGACCATCATTAAACAATTGCAATGTAATCTCCTCAGCCGCGGGTCTCATCAAGTTTTAACATTGTGGAAATTACAAAGCAGCCAATGTGTCATTCTAAGGATGCCGTGTAAAGATTTTAAATCACTCTGCCTTATTCAAGTTATCGAGTCTCTAATCTATTGATAGCCGTGCCTCGCATATAAGTAAGATACGGGATGCTTACTCGAAGATAGCATACTATCTTAACAGAGACAGAAGTTCATATTGACGTCACCACTATAGAAGACCCAGGGAGCGATGGTATTAAAGTTCTTCTATGACTGGTGCCTTCGTAATTGAAGGAATTGAAATATCAAAGAAATCGTCGATATGGAGATGGACGTAAGAAGCAGGAAAAGATGTATTGTGGCTTGCAAGTCTAAACGTGTCTATACACGTCAAGCGGTCAAAGCATATGTATATATTAAGATAATCGTCCAGATAAACAGATCACTAATAATTCATAAAAGGCAACGAATATTCAATAAAGAGTTGCGATTTAAATGAGAGCATCGATTAAATGCATTGCTAAATAACGTATTGATTAAAACTCAAGGCGTTATTAAACATAAAATATTGTTTCATGGTCAAGGCACGTTGAAAGCAAATTAAGACAAATATTGTTTAGCAAAAACAAATTCGTTTTTGAAAGGACGTGTTTAGAATTCAATATGAAGAGATGCGAATGAAGCAAGTTGAAAAAGTGTGCTCTGCTGAAGAGATACGATTTAGATTAAAGACGTATTATCTCAATTAAAAGTCTTTATTTAAAAGCCGTCGACTTAATCAAGAGGTGCGAAAAAAAAATCAAACTAAAAATATCTTTTCATAAGATACGATTTTGGAAATAACATAGCTTGTTTCTTTAATTAAAAAGTTTTCAAAGGAAGTTGCAATTCATGAACACGTCTCTCCAAAACTAAGACGTGGTTTTCAAGTATCCTTTCAAAAATTGTATTGCTTGATAAATCTTCAGACTACTGCAAAACAGATTGTGTTAGAAATATTTGAAAATGAAGTGGTGTGATTAATCAAGGGATGTGATCTTTTATCAAGAGAAGCAGTCTTAAAGCAAAGTATATATTCATCATTTATTTCAGGCTTGAGGTGTGGTTGTTGTGTAAGAGAGCATTCTAAATCTGAAGTCCCATCTCCTTGTGTGGGCTAAGTGTGAGATCATTAATCACCAAAGGCAGATTGGAGGATTGGGATAGTGCAGGTCAGATTGAAGGCATCATCTTGCAACCATCAAGTCAAGGTTGGTGCCTTGCATTAGGGGCCGGTGCTCCTTGTAGGTAGGTGCCTACTAAAGTTGTAAAGGTTTAGATGTTCCTTGTAGGTTGTGTCCTACTAAATCATCTTATTGTCAATCTGTAGGTTGGTGCCTACTTTGTAAAAATCATTTCAATAAGAGTTGTGTCAACTTGTGTAAATTGGTTCATATCAAATAGTTGATGTATGTTTAAGTTTGAAGTTGATAAATAAGTAAGAGGGTAAAAATTTGTTGATATACTGATTCACCCCCCCCCTCTCAGTATATCTTTTGTGCTCTTCTGCATACTTTAGACATGTCTTGCCAAGGCTGGGCGGAGTTTGAAGAGTCTTTGCCAAGTCCCTTATTTTAAGGGCCGATCTCATACTTGTCTTGCCAATTCTTCCTCAAGGCTTGGGCGGACTTCACACATACCTTGCCAAGGCTGGGCGGAGTTTGAAGGAGGCTTTCCATTCTTCTATATGGCAAGGCGAACTTTGAAGAAGGCCTTCCATGTCCCTTATAAGTAGGGCCAACCTCTTTCATGGCTGAACATGCTCTCTTGATGGCAAATTCTCCAAACTTAGACAAAATTTTATCACAGATTTTATGCCCTTTGGTTGATTTTTTTGTGATTTTCTCATGCTTTTGACTGAATTTTCTCATATTTTTTTCATGCTCTTTCTGATTTTTTTACTTGATTTTTCAATTTTCACTTTGATTTTTCAATGATTTTTGGATTTTTGGATCTAAAGATGGAAAGTTGACTCCCAGACTAGGGTTGACTTTCTAAAAATAGAAAAAGCAAAATCCCTAAAAAATAGGGAACCCCCGCTTTGGTCCAAAATGCCAAAAATGCAAAACTAAAAAGCAAAAAAGCAAATTCCCTAAAAAATAGGAAGTGTCAGAATTGGCCCAAAGCACAGTCGATCCTCGTCTCTCGGGCCTTTTGAGCACTTCCATGACGTTTAGGCACTAATTCAAGCATGGATTATTGACTTGGCTCGGATGATTCTCAAAAAGACTATCCTGAAACTCTGAAAGAAGTGACCTCATGAAACCGTTGCACGGAGACAAAACCCTAAAAACTAGCAAACTACTGGGGGTCCCCATTTGCAATGGGGCCATGTGTGAAAAGGTTACAACAAGTCCTATGGTGGTTTCAAATGGCCGCATCGGGAGAGCTTCATGGTGTAGTATATTTCTCCAAGATTGACTTGCGTTCAGGGTATCATCAAATAAGAATGAGGGAAGAAGATGTGCACAAAACGACTTTCAGGTTTCACTATGGGCACTATGAGTTCTTGGTCATGCCATTTGGGTTAACCAATGCCCTCGCTATCTTTCAATCATGTATGAACCAGGTATTCATTCTACAATTGAGGAAGTTTGTTTTGGTTTTCTTTGATGACATCTTGATCTATAGTAGGACATGGGAGGATCACTTGAAGCACATAGATGAGGTGCTTGGCATACTGGAGCAGCATTCATTTCATGCCAAGATGTCAAAATGTGAGTTTGGATTGACTGAAATTTTGTATTTGGGGCATAAGATTAGTGCTCAAGGGGTTAACGTCGACGAGGAGAAGATCAAGGCAATCTAGGATTTGCCTAGAGCAAGGAATTTGTCACAGTTGAGAGGTTTTGTGGGTTTATGCAGCTACTATAGGAGATTTGTAAAAGGGTTTTCACAACTTGCAACTCCATTGACCAATTTGACGAAGAAAGGAGCATTCTCTTGGAGCCCTACATCACAAGCAGCTTTTGATAAGCTTAAGGAGGTAATGAGTTCATGCCCTATTTTGGCTATTCCAGGTTTCTCACTTCCTTTTGTACTTGAGTGGGATGCTTCAGGAGAGGGTATTGGAGCAGTTTTGATGCAGAACAAACATCCTATAGCATATGAGAGTAGGAAGCTCAAGGATTCAGAAAAGGCTTTCTCTATTTATGACAAGGAGATGCTAGCTATCGTGCATGCCCTTGCCAAATTCAGACAGTGCCTAGTTTGTGGGAAATTTGTGGTGAAGACGGATCATAAAGCCTCAAGTTCTTCCTCAATCAGTATGATTTGAATGATAGGCAGCAAAAATGGGTAAGCAAACTCCAAGCTTATGATTTTAATATTGAATATGTGAAAGGAAAGAACAATGTGGTGGCTGATGCACTCTCTAGGAAGCCTTATGTCTACTCTATATCTGATATATCTGCTGATTGGAAGGCTGCCATAATAGCAGAATATGCCAAAGATTCTTTTGCTATTGATATTCTAGAAGGGAAATTGCTTGATGATAGATTCAAGATCACTGAAGATCTCATCCTCCACAGAGACCGTGTGTATCTTATACCAAAATCAAGGGTGAAGGAGAGGATTATGAGGGCTTGTCATGATACTCCCCTTGTTGGTCATCCAGGTTTTTACAAGACATACAAGCAAGGGAACGTTTCTCATGGAAGGGACTAAAGAATGATGTATTGCAGCATGTTAGAGAGTGTGTGGTGTGCCAACAAAACAAAATCGAGCATATGTTTCCAGCTGGTTTGTTGCAGCCCCTACCCATTCCAAATCAGAAATGGGAAAGCATCTCCATGGATTTCATTACAAGGCTGCCTAAGGTTCAAGGTAAGGATTATTGTATTTATGTGGTGGATGATAGGCTTACAAAGTATGCTTATTTTTATGCCATTACTTCAGAATTTAAGGCTCCACAAGTGGCTGATCTGTTCCTTAGAGAAATATTTAGACTTTATGGGTTGCCCAAGAACATTGTGAGTGACAGGGACAACAAATTTATCAGTTTATTTTGGCAAGAACTTTTTTGTCTAATGTACACGGAATTGACCCCAAGAACTAGTTACCAGCCACAAACATATGGGTAAATGGAAATCGTGAACAAATGGATTGAGGGCTACCTAAGGAACTATGTCATGGGGCAGCAAACATCATGGATAAAGTGGTTGCATTTGGGGGAGTTTGCTACAACACCACACATCATATGTCTATTGGTATGACCCCCTTCAAAGCTCTTTATGGTTATGATGCCACCTTATTGATGGATTTGATTCTTACCTATAGGAGAGTTCCTAGAGCTAAGGATGTAGTACAACAAAGTATGGATATCTTGCATTCTCTTAAGGAAAACTTGCAACAAGCTCAAAACCAGTAGAAGATGCATGTAGATTGGCATAGGACAAAGAGAGTTTTTGAGGTTGATGACATGGTTTATTTGAGGTTGCAGCCTTACAGACAGTCTACCCTCAAGGGGAATGGTGCGGAAAAGTTGAAGCCAAGATTCTATGGCCCCTATTGCATTGTGAGGAGGATTGGGGAGGTTGCTTATGAGCTCGAATTACCACAAGGCGATTCATAACATTTTTTCATGTATCATGCCTAAAAGGCACTTGACAGCATATTGCACCCCTCAGCTGAGCTGCCTCCTCTTGATGATGAGGGTAAATTGATCCTAGAACCTGAAATAGTGCTGGATGTGGGGAAAAAAGATTGAAAAACAAGGTCATATTGGAGTATTTGGTGAAATGGAAGAATCTCCCAATCAAGGACACAACATGGGAAGGTGTGGAGATTTTTGAGCACTTGAATCTGAAGTTGCTTGAGTGCAAGCAACATCTTGCTGTGGGAGGATCATTATGTCCCCGTACCCTAAGGAGGCCCTATTTGATTGGCGGGAAAAAAGTGTTTTTTAACACTATCCGGAATTTTAAAATAATAAAATAAATAACAATATAAAATTAAATTATTAATAATAATATTTAAATTTATCATGTTTGTTTTGAGCTGACCTCTTGGAAGGCATCTATTTAGGTGAATTCGATTTTCATTGTTGAGCATCATTGATAGAGCATTTGGCTTTATGACAATTATGAGGGACGAAACCCCTTGTGATTGGCGACGAGGTGGGGCGACAATTCCCCTAGTTTCGTGATTTCATTTCTGTTCGCATATTTTCCAGTTCACTGTTCTGTTGTGTTTGCATATCTTCCAATCAACATTCCCTTATTTGTGAGTTGCAATTTTAGGTCAGACATTCCAACGATAACGGGGCAATATACATCTTGAGCGCCAGAGGCTTTGGCCCCACACATCAACTTCCTTCTCTTGTCGCGATCTCCAGACATTCGTCCCAGGCAAAGTACTACTCTGAGCATCATGTGTGTTGGACAGGATCAAAGGTTTGATCCATAGGCTGATTACGGTCTATCAAGAGGATGGAGCAATTGATGCCACTGGCAAACACCAGATCGCATTTCTCATCTGGGCGCTACCGTTACTACATCGAGTCTACGGTTTCATATTGCTCATTTCTACTCTGTGGGTGCATATCATCATCGACGATTGAGGCGATCACTCATTCCTATGCATCGACCAGATCATGGTTGTGAGCGAATTTCCGTGTACTCATTGTTACGATAGTAGAAAATAATCTGAGTTTATATTTGGGGTGCCGGCTAGTGCCTGGCTTCTCAAACATTTCTGGATCTGAATTCATTGCTATAGTTTCTTATGATCAGTATATGACTGAAGGCTATTTTGTTCCAATTTTGTTTCTATTCCACTGTTTGCATTTACACTGGTTTGAGTGATAAATTTTCTGTGTAAGCTCGATTGGTGATTTGATCTTTTGTAAGTCTATTGAATAAATTGTGAGTAATCTGATCTGGCATCTTTTGCTATAATATTTGGGGGATAATGCAAATGCAAGGAAATGCAATGGTGTGTTCATCTTGTTATAGTGGTGATGAATGATTTTTTCCACACTCAAACAAATATTTCTTTAGAGTCACTCTTTTTTTGCTATTATGAACTTCATTTTTTCTATGATGGATTCAATGCCATCATATATTTCCTCCAAACATAGTCGATTTTCATCAATAAACCTGATCATACTCATGATAGGCTTGGTGAAACTCAAGACATAGTCCACACGAGCCCACCAATTGTTATCTAGGACCAATGACTTGACCTTTTGGGCCCTCTCTAAATTTGATTTCTTCCAAATGCTCCATTAGTGGCTAATGACCATGGCATCCAATGCCTCTCACACCATCACAATTCATCTCAAAATGATCATGTGTGATGCAAATCAGGTCTCAACAATCTAATGTTGTGTAAAAATTAAGTTAATAACACATTAAAATATAAGTAAACATGACATAAATTAAATTTTAGAAATAAAATAAAATAAATTTACCTTCAATAATTCCAAATTTGAGAAAGTCTTGAAAATTCCTTGTGACATATGATGGTTTGTTACAAAAATTTTGATCTCCTCACCCTCAATGTATATAACTTTCATTCACTCTATTTGAGTGCCAATTTCTTGCATCACCAAGTTAAGGGAGTGTATGGTACATTGTGTCCAAAAAATGTGTGAATACCTTTCCTCAACCAAAGCACTAACTACCTGAAAATTCTTTCATTGGTCTTATAATGAATTACTATACAATATTTTCAAGATCTACTGTACCCAAGTGGATCAATGAGAAATAGAATTCCTCAGAACATCTCTTGATTTTGTCTTCGTATCTGACACAATTCTGTGTACCATTGCCCCTTTAGATATTACATTAATATTTATTAAAGGTCATTTCAAAAATCTCTTCCATCCATCATGGGCAATACACCCTTCTTCTCGAACGGAACTCATAACGGCTCGACGATATAAAAATATTTATTTCATAAGTTATTAATTCAACTTAGAAACTAGAAGGTGCTATTGATTTCCATCATCACATTTGTATTACGGCAATCCAAGGTTGAAAGGGAAGACTGTTGGCAATACAATTCTTCCTTCCGCAATGTCTTCGTTTCGATTTTGAAACGCCTGCAACCAGTCGGGCTGCTTTCGGGAAGAGATCTTCTGATAGAGGCATCTCCACAGGTGCGATGTTGGAGGCCATTGCTGAATTTGTGGTAAGCTTCCTAATGATGTTTTCCTTTGCTGTATGATATCAGATATTTTATTTTTTCCTCACTCATAGGATTTCTTCTTGCTTTAATGAGTACAGTATTTTTATTTCAAAAGTCCCTTAACATTTTTTTCCTCCACATATTCTAATCGCCCCATGCCCACTTAGCACATAAGGAGGTTTCACTAAGGAGTCTCCTGTGTTCCGTTACCATTCCATAAAAAGTCCAGAAAATCTCATGGAAAGGTTCGAGGTTAAAATTAGTATTTCATATAGATATGCTTTGATCATATTTAAATTTTCATTTGTCTCTCATAATGCCCAATGAACTCCTGTGCCTTTTCCAGTGGGCTACTCCCAAGCTGATTGAAATTTGTTGTTAAGAACTAAAAAATGCCTTCAAAAACAACTTCTTTAAGAATATCACATAAACCAATAAAAGCCCAAACAAAATACCTGTAAAACATTATGAGAATTTTTTAAATGATTTAAAAAAAAAAACTTAAAAATTCATTTAAAAACTTGAAAATATTTGTTTAAAAAAAAATTAAAATATTTATGTTAGATGAATACATCTCCTTTGTGCAAGCTATATTCACCCCCTTGGCATTTTGTGACATTCTCCTTAAAAAATAATCAGCTACCTTTCGAAATTCAAAAATGGCTTAGCAAGAATGAGTTTGTGTGAAATGGAGTTTTGTTTGTCAAACAACAAATATTAAGGGGCACATTTTAGGTTTTAGGTTGCTTAGGTTTTTAATTTTTATTTTATGTTTTTAGAGTTAAAACAATTACTTTTTAAATTGTTTTTGGGCATGTGTTGGCTTTTCTTTCCTATGGGAGCACTCAAGATTTTTTGGGAATTTTTGAGAGTGGCTAGAATACCCCCTAGTTGCTTTTGGGGTGCTCTTGTTGCCACTCCCGAGCCTAGCCTAGTTGGGTGCAGGTACAAAACCCAAATTAGGGGAACTCAACTACTTAGCTCTAATGTCTCTTTCTAAAACATTTGCTATTTTTTCCTTTAACAATAATCCAAACTCAAAATAATAAATTTTGTATACTATTTAGAAATATTACTTTATATTAAATTATGAGTTTTATTATAATATTCAACTTTATAATTTTATGAATAATTTTGAGAATGGACCTTATATTTTTTTCTGCTATAATCTTCCTTCAAACTTGCAACTATGAATGTCTCTAATGTCTACCCAAGTTAGGGGTTTTCGTCTTTAAATCTATTAATTTTCCTTGGAGGAGTTTTGTCCTCTTTGGCTGTAATATTTACTTGCAAAGTCACATAATATTCATTCCCAATTGATTGATCTTGTCAATGAAATGGCCTCCCTTTATACCTTATTGTTGAAGGAGTCACAACTTTTCATACCATCACTTCCTTTGGTAAAACATATTTTAATTAGATTATTTTTTCTCCAAACTCTAGCACCACTTTATTAACTTTATTAATATTATCTCCAATCATTATTCCTAGCGATTTTAATTTTTGGGTGCTACTATGGGTTTCTAGTGGCCCATATTGTCGTGTAGAAGCAATATGCTTATAGGATTTCGGTGGGGGCATGATAGTTTGCCTCTTCCCAAGATTGCTTGTCCCCAAACAATTTTAAATTGGGATGATAAAAAATGTTTGCTCCGTCCCAAGTGGCATCCTCCATAGGAAAATTCTTCCATTAAGCGAAATATTTTGGGATAACCTTATTTCTTAACTTCTTTTCTCTCATGTCAATGATGCCTTCGAGTTCCAGAACCAATTTTCCCTCGTCATCAAGTAGAGGTAACTTTGGGCATGATGTAATATGTTGACCTAGCACCTTATTGAGGTGAGATACATGAAAGACATTATGAATTCTACTGTTTGTTTGTAATTCCAATTCATAAGCCACTTCGCTAATCCTTCTTATAACCATACAGGTCCATAGAATCATGGTTTGAGTTTCTCTGCACAACTTACTTTGAGGGAGGATTTTTTATAAGATTGTAATGTTAAGAAAACCAAGTCTTCAATTCAAATGTTCTCTTCGATATATGGCGATCAACATACATCTTTTTCTGATTATGGGTGTGATGTAAGTTTTCTTTGAGTGTGTTTAAAATATCCATACTTTTTTGTACCAAGTTTCATGCTCTAGGGACTCTACTATCTATAAGAATCAAATCCCCAAATGATATTTCCTCGTACCCTTATAGTACCTTGAATGGAGTCATTCCTATTGACATATGATGGGTAGAATTGTAGCTATATTCTCCAAGATGTAACCATTTGACTCATGTTGTTTGTTGCATTGTGACATAATTTTGTAAATACCCTTTAAGCCACTTATTTACAATCTCCATTTTCCCATCCGTTTGGGGGTGGTAGCTAGTGCTTGGTGTGATTTTTGTTCTAGTCAACCTGAAGAGCTCTTGCCAAAATAAACTAATGAATTTACTATCTCTATCACTTATGATTTTCCTAGGTAGTCCATATAGTTTAAATATTTCTTTAAAGAAGATACCAACTACTTGTGGAGCTATATATTTAGAAGATACGACATAAAAATAAGCATACTTAGTTTGTCTACTACCACCAATATACAATCCTTTCGTTATATTTT